>JAULBS010126614.1:0-13720 GCA_032355785.1 Symmetromphalus regularis
TGTGTGTGTGTGTGTGTGTGTGTGTGTGTGTGTGTGTGTGTGTGTGTGTGTGTGTGTGTGTGTGTGTGTATTTATTTTTTAGAAATTGTTGATCTAATAAAATAAATTAGGGGTTTCTGAGAACATATTAAAAATTACCATCTACAATTTCAAATACATAAAAAGTATTTTAAAAACTATTGAAATATTAAATGAAAGATTATGTTTGACCTCATTTCAGGATTCACGTTGGAAAGAATATTTTTAGCCAATTTATTGACATTTTGCGTATTTTTAAAATGGCAAATTAAAAAAATTTGATTTGCAAAAGCTAAAATGTTAAGCCAATTTGTATAAAATTAATAATTGGCCCCTTTAAGCTATGATGAATCGGAGGTTTCGGGGGGAGGACTTGTTTATTTTTTTTTATGTTGTGTCGAGTACCCAAGAAATAAATGTTTATGTTTTATGCTTTAATCAAAAAAATAGAAAAAGTATAAAAGAAATTGATATTTTTCTTTAGTTTTTTTAGTTATGCTGTAAATAATTATTGTAATGTTGAATAACAATAATAAATCTAAGAGATATTCGTGCATCTGGAATTGCAGTGGTAGATGTTGGCGTGATCATGCCATGTGTTGACGTCTTCTTGCAAGCTTGCTTCTCGGCTAACATCCATTCCCTTTGATGTGGGTTTCGTTGAAAGCGCGCCTTCTGTGCACCGTGTAGATGTAGCTCACGTTTCACGCTCTCAGTGGCAGTGTTGTGATTGTAAACATGACTTTTTCCAGGCTCCACGCTCCCACCCTCTGCTGTGCACGGTAGTACAGTCTTGTTCCGTTCATCCCTAGTGCATTCTTAACTTGGTTTGTGATCACTTTCTATCAAGTGTTTTTTATTTAACGACGCCTCTAGAACACGTTGATTTTTATCTTATAATCGGCCATTGGACGTCAATCATATGGTCATTCTGACATATTTTTTAGAGGAAACCCGCTACCAGGAGATAGGCTACTCTTTCCGATAAGCAGCAAGGGATCTTTTATATGCATTGTCCCACAGACAGGACAGCACATATCACACTTTGATTAACCAGTACGTGCACCACTGGTTGGAACGGAAAATAGCCCAAACTGAAAATGGGTCGACTGAGAAGCATCGACCCGACGACCGACAGCTTCACAGGCGGACACGCTACCGTTTGAGCTACATCCCGCTGCCCTCATGTTCAATCATTCAGAATCCATCAGATTTTTTACATACGACTTCGGATAAATTCCCGTGTCTGTAGATATTCGGTATACTTCGGAGTTTTTCGTTAGAAACTTGGTTTGTGGTCACGTTCAATCATTCAGAATCCATCAGATGTTTTTCATACCACTATGGATAAATTCGCATGTCTGTAGATTATTCGGTATACTTCGGATGTTTTCGTTGAAATTTGAAAGTATTCGGGTATTTTCGTTATGCATTCCGTATACTTCGGATATATTCGTTAGAAACTGAGGATCATCTTAATGTACTCGTTACCGACTTGGAAACCTTCGGATTTATTTGATACTATTCGAAATGGCTCGTATGTTTTCGTCACGTATTTGGAATGTTTTGGAAGTGTTTAGTATATCTCGCTTGTGTTTGTTGCACATTCAGAAATAGTCATATTTTTCCTTAATCTTTTCGTTGGATATGTTCCTCAATTGTTGACTTCAGTTACAAGCACAATCATTTTATTTCATTTGTATATAATTCAAATTTGTAAATACACATTTGTTATAAATACTTGGATTGGTCCAAATGACATCACGTGGCTTAAAAAAAACCAACGTTCATAGATGCATGAATCTCAGTTTTGCACTATTTCGGACTATAACCGAAACTACTTTATGAATTATGTCAACAAAAGAATATGTATATATATATATATATATGCCCACAAGTGTGGGGACACGTGCCCCAAATCACGGTTCCTACGAGCCTACACGCCTATAAATTAAGGCACTGAATCTGACACTGCTTACACGGCGGCCGTATGAATATCCACTTCGAAACTATGTTAATGTGTGACGTAACAGGATGGCGCGAAACCTCTGATGTAGGTCAGTCGTGTAGACTTATAAATCTGTTTATTTTTAAATTGTTTAAATGAACTGTACTAAAAACAACTTTGTAGATTGTTAGAATATGATTTAGTAACGTTCTGTGATGTTGTTTTTCTTCCCGACATCGCCTGCTACTGTTTACTGTACACTCTTGTGCGTATCAAAAAGTAAAATCCCAACTTGTTCGGATGCCAGTTGGTGGTAACTTCAGATGGTCTCTTATTAATGATTCGTTATTTTATTTTCATTTCTGATGAATGTTCTCTTGAAATTCCCTTTAAGCAACAGTTTTCAAATACATATTTAAATGTTTAACAGATGTAAACAAACATATTAGAAAATAGAATGAATGTGAAGTGGCTAATTACGGACCAAGCATGTTTACGTTTGGCGCATCATTTGGGATAATAGCAGAATGCTGACGTCATGTTTGTAAACAGCAATACAAATTCCTACACGGCCTAATTACATTTAGAGGTTGTTTAACGCTGGTGAGTAATTTGTAAAATTTTGAAGATATTGAAGTGTGTATTGATGGCACAAAAGTAAATTAAGAAAAACTGTGATTTTAGGTATTTGGAAATGTACATTATAAATACTTTCGACAAACACGTGAAATAAAAGCATCTTTTTTATTGTTATGAAAGAAAAAGTTCACAACAAAAACTTCCGGGTTTCGCCCCATGCTTATAAAACTTTTAAAGTCTAGACTCAGACTCAAATAAAGTCTGAGACTCAAAGTGAAAAAAAAAAAAAACCGGTGCTTATAACACTTTTAGAATCTGGACTCAAAACTCTAATAAAGTCTCAAGTCTCTAAAGTTTGAGAGTCCTACACACCCAGACTTTAACTTCAGATACAAAATAAAATGTATCGTCGGGTGCCCTGTTTCGGCGAGGAACCTGTTTCGGTGGGTGCAAAGATTGGGCATAAGCATATGCTTTGCGGAAGATCTATGATGTCGCCCATTTTAGCGTAGAAAATGTAAACAAACTGGAGTCATATACCCTAAAGTGCCAAAATGCGTCCTCTGTCCAAAATGCGTCCTATGTAACTTCCGAATAAACAATATCGTGGGGTGCCCTGTTTCGGCGAGGAACCTGTTTCGGCGGGTGCATAGATTGGACATAAGCGTATGCTTTGTGGAAGATCTATGATGTCGCTCATTTTAGCGTAGAAAATGTAAACAAACCACTGTCACATACACAAAAGATTTAGCAAAATAAGCACAAAACAATTTAATGGTCCACATTTAAAATTGGTACACATACGAATTTAGTATATTTCTTAATAAGTTTTTAAACGTTTGTATAAAAGTCCATAATTTTAAAATAACTCATAAAATAAAAAAAACAGTTATCTTGTTAGATGTTGTATTGTCGTCTGGCAGCTCAAATCATGTGATTGCCACGTGCTATATTTTCTCAAGTTCCTTTACAGACCTTTGCCAAAAATATACATCTCTTATACGTTGTTTTTAAAGTGTCATTGTTTCATGAATGTTATTCAAATGCAAAATTAACCATTTTAAATCAGACTTTTTGGTTTTACAGTTTATAAAATTATTAGCAACAAATGTTTTATTGATTTATTTTGAATACATTTGTAACAAAACAACTTTATTGTTTGTGTACCCAAACAAGTCATCAAGCAAGATTTGTTTTTAACAAACTTCATTTAATCATTTAAAAAATCATATTAAAATCAATTTAAAATTATTTATTTGTGTATTTTGGGTGAAGACACATTTTACAACTCCATACTATTATGGTTTTAATCTGTACCAGTGATCACGTCATTCCCGTCATCCACCGAAACAGATTACGTAGTTCTCAATATTGACCTCAGACGTTCGCTATTTGTTTTGATGCCCGAATTTTCAGTATTACCGCGGAAAATTCATTTCAGTGCACATTATTGGAACAGAAACTCCAATAAAAAGATAGATAGACATATAACCAAAACATCAGTTTTAAAATTCTTGTATTTTTCAATGTATTGCTTATACCCACCGAAACTGGTCACCCGACGATATTAATGTCATTAAGTGTGTTATGTGACTCAACTGCGCATGCCAGTAGCCAATTCCTGTTAATAGGACGCAATTTGGCATGGCGATGATACACAAAAGATTGGACAAAATAAGCACAAAACAAGTCAATAGTCCACATTTCAAATTGGTACACATCTGAATTTATAATCTGTTTGCGCTACTTGGAACATGGTTTTTGACGAATGAAAAACAAAATATATAACTTATTAATGTTGATATTTTTCGAAATAAAAAAAATGTCCTATTTGATTGATGTGTCCATTGGTACTGTATTGTTTAATCGGCAGTCAAAAGTATTGTTTGGGCATTTCGAGCCAGTGTTAATTTGACCGCCATTTTTCAGAGTCGGACGAATCCACATAGAAATGGGGATGTTAGGTAATTATTTGTATAATGTATTTTTATGGTACGCGGTTATTATTTTATGATAACAATATCAATGCCATAGTTGCAAAGATTTATTTATTAAAGCAAAAATGATGAACGAGATACGAATATTACCGGAAATAACCGAGATATTCGGAATATTATAATGAATAGTTACCCAACTTTGTAATGATGTCGTCGGCCAAGTTTTGTTTCCGATGTCAAATATAATCGAGTTTTACACTATGCTGAATGAGTAATATTTTAAATTATTATTGAAAAAAGTAATGAAAAAAACTGCAACATAGGACATTTTTGTTATTTCCAAAACTCTAGTCCTTTTTCGTCTAGGTTCACGCAATTAAAGTAAAGATTAAAGTAATCGACAACAATCCATGTTCCGAGTAGCGTAAACAGACTATAGTATATTTCTTAATACCTTTTTAAAAGTTTGTATAAAAGTCCATAATTTTAAAATAACTAATACAATTAAAACAATTTACTTGTTAGATGTAGTGTCGTCTGGCAGCTCAAATCATGTGATTACCATGTGCTATATTTTCGCAAGTTCCTTTACAGACCATTTCCAAAAATATACATCTCTTATGCGGATTTTTTTAAAGCGACATTGTTTCATGAATGTGATTCAAATGCAAAATAATGTACTTTTTAAATCACTTTTTGTATCTACAATTTATAAAATTATTAGCAACAAATGTTTTATTGATTTATTGTGTTTCCAAATAATTCATCAAGAAGTCTTTTTTTTTTAACACACTTCATTTTAGCCCGGCTAAATGAATTTAATCATTTAAAAAAATATTAAAATAAGTTTAAAATTATTTATTTGTGTATTTTTTGTGAAGACACATTTTACAACTCTACAATTGTATTCCATACTATTTTGGTTTTAATTTGTACCAGTGATCACGTCATTCTAGTCATCCACCGAAACAGGATACGTAGTTCTCAATATTGACCTCAGAGGGTCGCCATTTGACATTTGTTTTGATGCCAAAGTTTTCAATATTACCATGGAAAATTCTGTTCAGTACACATTATTGGATTAGAAACTCTAATTAAAAGATAGATGGATACATAACCAAAGTATCAGTTTTAAAATTCTTGTAATTTTCAATTTATTGCTTATACCCACCGAAACTGGTCACCCGATGAAATGTAGTTTTAATAAAAACGTGATACCAACAAAATCTTGAAACAGCAGTAACGTAGCAATGTGTGTTGTTCGTCATCATTACGTAGTCTAATTTGTACTGACGTCATTTCCTTTTGAACAGTTATCGCCAGAATATTTTTTTTTTTTTTTTTATATATATTTAGTTTTGGATCAGATTTATATCGAATATAACTGCATAACTTTTTTTACTTAAATAGCTGCTATGTTTGAAATGTATTCTTCGGAGAAAACATCCAACAGAAATGAAAATAAAATAACAAATCATTAACAAGAGACCATCTGAAGTATGACCACTATCGCGGTGGCATCGGACATCCGAACTATAGTTCAAGTTGGCATTCTACTTTTTAACACGCACAAACGTGTACAGTAAATCATTAGCTGACGATATCGAAAAATAAACATCACAGGATGTTTGTAAATCATATTCTCACAATCTACACACAGTTGTTTTTGGTAGAATTCATTTAAATAATTGAAAAATAAGCTGATATGTCGGTGTTATCACTGATCTGCATAACCCGGGCTTGTTACTTCAAACATTAATCTCGTATATATATCACACCTAAATTTGTTCCACTTATTAAAAAAGTTCCAAGTATAAAGTCCATTAGTTCTGTATTGTTTGAACGGCAGTCAAAAGTATTATTTTTGTATTTCGAACCGATCTAACTTTGACTGCCATGTTTGATTTCCTGCAGACGTCAGACAAATCCATGTAAAAATGGGGGTGTACTTTTATGGTACGTGGTCTTTATTTTATAAATATATATTTATCATAATAATTCTCATAAATATGTAGTTTTTTTAATTTATTGTTGAATTATTCACCGGCAAATTCTGATGTTCAGAAATGGGAGCTTCCCCCAATATTAATTTCATTCCAACGCCCCTGCTATAGGCGTTTCAAATCCACGATAACCTACCTCTAACATGAAATCAGAGTATACATCCCCTTAAAAAAAAAAAAATAATAATAATAATAGTAAATTAATTATTGATTTTTTTTTTAAAATATAAATACAAATAAAGAAATAATAAATAAATAAAAACCAACAGTATACGCCTTATTTTTGCACAAAAAAAAGTGTAAATGTAAATACACACATTTTCGAGAATAAAAGTCCAGGTACTCAGCAGATGAACCTATTTTACATCATCACAACGTCAGGGGTCCCTCCAAGTCCGTTGTGAGGATGCCTATTTTAATACAGGCATATTTAGAATTCAGTGAGAATGTATGAAGACGTATAGGCCTACTTGTTATTTTACATAGTGAGCGGGATGTAGCTCAAACGGTAGCGTGCCTGCCTGTGAACCGGTTGGTCGTCGGATCGATCTTTCTCAGTGGACTCATTTGCAGTTTGGGCTATTTTCCGTTCCAACCAGTGGTCCACAACTGGTTAATCAACGGCCGTGGTATGTGCTGTCCTGTCTGTGGGATGGTGCATATAAAAGACCTCTTGCTGCTTATCTGAAAGAGTAGCCTATGTGGCGGTAATGTGTTTCCTCTAAAATACATATGTTAGAATGACTATATGATTGACGTCCAATAGCCGATGATAAGATAAAAATCAATGCGCTCTAGAGGAGTCGTTAAATAAAACGAACATTACTTTTTGGTTATTTTACATCTCCAAATCTTTATCATTTGTTACAAGGTTTTCCAGCTGACATGTTAAAAGAAAGCATGGGACAATAATAATGCCACGTACGTGAACAGCAATGGAAAGGAAAGGAATGTTTGACTACACTTCAACACAATGACATTGATGTGACTAATCTGTTTGCATGTGTTGCAAATAGGTGCCGTACTATTCAAATGCTCAGCTCTGTTAAGGACCCTGGACGGCGACCTTCGTTCCTCCCTTGTGCGACTATAAAATGTCCCATGTCGCCGTTGGAAGCTCAAAGGAGGCAGAATGGTTGCCTAGGTCAGTTAAAGGTGGTACACAGGAAGTTCAGACATCGCCATGGTCGCCGTAAAGTTTTTAACATGTTCAAAACAGTCGCACAAAGGTCGCCGCGGAGGTTGGTTGCTCAAAAGTGGCTAAAATGAGGCAGAAGGGAGGCAGTGGTCGCATAATGGTCGCCCGGTAATAGATGCGTTCTGCTGCAATTTTTCTTGTCAATCATGAGTCGCCAGGGAGGCAAAAGCATGGTTGAAAGGTCGCCCAGTGATCGCCGTGGTTGCCGTTGTTCGCCGATGATAGCATAGAGGAGGCACAGAGAAGGCTCAATGGTTGTCCAAACATTGCTCGGGGGAGGCAGGCAGGTGGCTCAGTGGACGCACAGGTCGCTCATAGAATGCCATGAAAATACTCGATAATTGCATTTTTGGTTGTTCAAGGGAGGCACAAGGATCCCTGAAGCAGTTACATAGAAACAGGATTTTCTGGGTTTAGGCGACTATTGAGCGTCCTGGCCATTTTTTAGTCGCTGAAAGCTGGCACAAAGGTCGCAGCTCTGTGTAAAGGGGGTATTACTAAGAGATGGGAATTGCCCCAATTCAATACCATCAGGCCAGAACAGAGGGGGTGGGGGTGGGGTCAGATGGGCCAATTGGCACGGGCCTATGATTTTGAGGTGGCCTACCCCCCCCCCCCCCTCCGGTATTTAGAACTAATTACAAAAATACTTAATGAGTAGTTTGAAACGGGGACCTACATTTCCCATCTGGTCTGGGCCTATAACCAGTTTTGCACGGGCCTGTACCCTGGATCCGCTCCTGATTTCAGTCAAGTGGTTTTTTTTCTCACTGGTACGCAATGTGAACTAGCGTCACATATACCGACAGGCAACGCATGTGCTTAAACGTTTAGACTCATCCATTCCCGTTTGCACAAGTTTATACAACTTGTAGAATTTAAGTTCAAAGTTGCATATGACCAAATTATAATGGTAAAAAAATAAAAAAAAATAAAAAAAAACGTAAGTCGAAATAGGTTTTACCCCTTAAACCTCATATTTTAAACTAGAAATGAATTGATGGGAGACTTTTGTAATGGGGGGGAGGGGGTCCAATTATTGTTTTTTTTAAATGTTGGTGTGAGACCAAATGTTAGTTAAGACCAGTTAAGGTCAGGGCATTCTAGCACCCCCCCCCCCATCCCGTGAATCCGCCTGTGTACTGGGGTGACAATGGAATCTGAAATTATACAATGTCTATCAACGGTGGATGTATAACGCACAAAATAATTTGTAAATAAAATAAAATAATTTCTGACTAGCAAGGGCGAAAATCCGTTCTTGAAAGTGGGGGGGGGGGGACGGAATGAACCATTCCCCCACCATTATAAACCACTTGTGTAATTCAGTATATTTGCGCTAAGACAACATGGTTTAAAGTTTTACATTGATACAATAAAGAAAAATATAGGTAAAGATTATTATTTAGGTATTTTAATTTTAATTTCACTGAAATTTTCAGTTTTTCTAAGCAAAAAGTGTGGTGGGATTATTATATAGGCGCCCCCCCTCCCCCCGGATTTACGCCCATGCTGACTAGTTACTCAGTATTTCAGTGGTTGTGCTCAGTATCGTACCCCTGGAGTTATGTTACGTGTTTACAAACGTCTATATTTGAAGTTTATAGCATGGCTGACGCAATCGAGAGTAATGTTTCGATATTCAACGGATTTTTAAGTGAGTTTTTCACTCACCGACATCTAAAACCCTTCCTCTCGTATTAAGTTGGCTACGTGTCGGAATTCGTGTAGCCTACATATACTCATACCTGACTGTGCGTAGGGCCTATACACTGTACAGATAGACACAATAAGCAGTTGACCTATTTACGCAGTAGCAGTGACCCAGTAACAGCGTAGTCATTGTATACGCATGTTTATAAAGCATGGCCAGACGTATTGTACGGCAAATAAATCGTTGTAACTACACATTATGTGTTGCACCAATAAAGATGTGAATAAACTATTACACAGCATTTTTAATGTGAATACATATACATGTATTTTTAAGCAACACCTCTAGAGTACATTGATTTATTAATCATTGGCTGTTGAATGTCAAACGTTTGGAACTTTTAACACGTAGTCAAGTGTGAACCAACCATCGACGGGTTTTGAACCACTGTCTTCAGCTTGAGAGTCCATCACACTACCGCTGGACCACTGAGGCTTACCTTAATGTGTAGTTAAACTTAATAAATAAAATAAAATAAATTGAAATAAAATTTAAAAAATTAAAATTTGTCGAAACCAAATCTTATAATAAAATATAATATTTTCGACTTAATAATATTGTGACTGATCGATTTCTTAATTTTATTTATAATATTTATGTATTAATGAAAGAACACAATCCAAACATTACATGTAATTAGCTAACCCAATTTCTGTCGCTAGAAAGCTGTTATTAGTTGTTACTTGCTTTGAGAATTCTAGTTCTTTTGTTTGTATGTTTGTTTTGTTTACCGACACAACGAGTGCACATAGATTTATAGAGGACACACCGGGGGGGGGGGGAGGGGGGGGAGTTTAAACCCACTTTATTTTTCTAAGAAAAGAGCAGGAAATGAGCAGAAACGGATACTTACATATTTAGGTTCCCAATGGTTCCCCACATGATTTAAATAGTATTGCTTGTATACTCGCTTGGAAATGTTAAAATGGGAAAAACAATTTTGCCAGCTGAACCCCCCTTTTCTTAAAATCAGTGTCCACGCGAGTCATCGGCTATCAGAAATCCTCCATCCGCACATGCTATAGACTTAAGGGGCGTTGGAACGAAATTCATATTGGACTGCTCATATTGGGGAGGGGGAGGGGGGCTGATCCCGTTTCTGAACATTAGAATTTGCCGGTGAATAATTCAATAATGAATAAAAAAAACCCACATATTTATGAGAATTATTAGAGTGACTGCAGCTCCCTCAGCCCACACCCCCCCCTCCTCCGGGCTCCAACGTCCCTGGACTTTGTGCAAAATTAATGTCTGACATGCAATAGCTAATGATTAGTAAATCAATATGCTTTAGTGGTGTAAAAAAAAAAAGAAAAAAAAAAAACCCAACTGAAATCAAAACAAACAAACAGTAAGATGTATTTATCGGCGACGCACTTTGAAACAATTTGTTTGGTCCGATACTCTGTGTATTAAGGTTAATTTATTCCCAACGAATAATGTTTTAATAAATCTTATAATCCTTTAATAAAACAACCCTCCACACAGTCTAAGCTTGCTGTTTATTTATACTGACGCAAGTCTGCGTATTACTTTCAAAATAGAGCAAAGTCATGAATATCATAACCCGGTTTATACAGAGTAAGGCTAATAAACATAAAATCTGACAGTACTGCCGTACTGCGTAGAGTCTGAAACCCAAACAAAAGTAATAAAACGTTACCTTGCACAGCTATAAACAAAAAATACAGCTATCCAAACCAAACACGATACACAACTGACAAATACCAAAACTATTAGCCGAATTTCTTGTCACGTTTCCACGGAAATTATGAAACTGAACATACGTAACGTATCTAACGAGGTTACGTGTAATATAAAACTTATTCAACTTGCGCTGTTAGCTGCTAAATAATTTACCTTAACAAAGTGTTGTCAACGTTGGTAACTGTTATTTAAAAAATCCTGTTCCGATCAAAATCTGTCTTTCCACGACTTCCTTCCTACACTTGGTAACTATTACTTTTTTTCTGAAAGAACTGCTCATCGTAACGTCAATATGTTCATGTAGTCACGTGACTTGCAACAACCAATCAATTCGCAATACAGAGACACACCTCCAGTAGTTTCCAATACATAACGGTCATGTTGTTAGATCCAAGGCGCGGGGGCGGAGTTCACCCCGTTGTTGTCTTTTTTTTTTTAATTTTCTTAATTTATATAACTCGGTCAAAAGTCCGACACCGACATTATTAATTTCCAGCAATTTTTCAATTAGTTTTTTTCTGGACTCTTGTGACCGTATTAATTTATCAAGTAACTTAAGTTATAAATAGAATTTTTCTATTTTTTTTCCTTCTTCTTTAAAAAAACTGAAACAATTAATTTTTAAAAAATCAAAAAACCAAAAAATCTTAATTTTTATGACTTCAGACTCAAATTCCATTATACTTATCCGTCTATAACCTTTAAAAAATAATAAAAAGAATAATAATTTTAAAAACCTCTAAATTCACATTTATATTTAAATTACTAAACATCAAAATCTTTTCAAGGGTGAGGGTGGAGGTGGGTTTAGACAAGGTACGACCCTGAAAAGAGGGCTGTGACTAATATAATATTTTTTTGCTGGTTGGGGCGGGGCTTTAGAGCCAAACAATAATAATAAAAAAAATAATAAATAATAATAATAATAAAAATAGTAAGAAAATTACTTTATTTTTATATTTCATGTTTTATTTTCAAGACCAGGCCAACAATTTTGAAAGGGTTTGAAGATATGTTTGATACAGAAAGTGGAATTGAAAATTAGTTACCTCTGGGTCCGTTTCTGCTTATACATAATTAAATGTTTTATTGTATTTTTGACACACATAATTCATTTCCAAACCATATTGTTCTGTGCCATACCCAATACCCGTAGCTGGTATAATAAGTATGCTTCCTGAATAAATTGATGCAATAAATATATACTTCAGGCTTATCTTGATATAAAGGTATTCTTGTTATATTATCATAATAGAATCAATACATTGGTTTCAATAATGCAAGACTGATTGTTATCCATCAACAGTGGCGGATCTAAGAGGGATATGAACGTGTGCTCCCATCCCCCAAGTGGGGTAAATACACTATCTCTATTAATTTTTATAGTTCGGTACATTAGATGGTGTGTTAGAGTTTTTATTTATTTTTTAAAGTTTTTTATTTTTTTTATTTTTTAAAATTTTAAATCCATTTTCTAGCAAGCAATTCCATGTGCGGAATCAGGGTTTCTGAAAGGGGGTCCAAATGTGGATTTCTGAAAAGGGGACGGTGTCCAAAAGTGATGAGTGAATAGAGCTGGGGTAAAAATGGTTAATTTTCACGCCCTTCCTCTCGGAAAAAGTGGAAAAAAATTCTGGAAAGTGGGACCTAACCCACCCACCCTGAATCCGCTACTGAATACTAACTATTTAAATTATGTGGGAAACCTAAATATGTAGGTACCTGTTTCGACTCATTTCCTCTTGTTGATACACGAAGTGAAAAATCATTTCTTAGAAAAACAAGGGGTTAAAACCCTACCTACCCCTTAATTAAACTGCAGCCCTAAAATAGTCATACATCCATGATTCCTGTTTAACATATTCGTTCAGAGTTCAAACATAAATGACACATACCCGTGACGTAGGTCTACATGAACGAATGGAACGTGACAGTTTTTGTTGTCTACGTTATGTCTATTATTCAGTTAATGAACATAGTCATCGCAGGTTAATGTAATGATAGGTATACATTAGGAAACCTTTGAAGCAAATCGTTATTTATTCGACTAATAAAGTAGTTTAGTCGTTCAAGATAGACTGGTTTGTAACTCCATAATACACGGATTTTGTATTAATATCATATGATGCAATATTTATTTATAAATCTGTTGAATTTTATTAAAGCTGCAATCTCTGGAATATTTTTAATATTTAACCATTTGGAATATATCTTCCATATTTGTGACAGCGGTCCAGCGGTAGGGCATCGGACTCTCAAGCTGAAGATAGTGGTTCAAAACCCATCAGATGCTGGCTCACACTGACTACATGTCACAATTACCAAATGTTTGACATCCAATAGCCGATGATTAATAACTAAGTGTGCTCTAGTGATGTTAAAAGCTTATTCACACAGAATTTAAGGAGCTTACAAGCCTTTGTGATGCTAAATCTCGCTTTCACATCACGCAAGACGTTTTAACTGAACCATGATATAGGAAATTCAATGCAGAGTTGATCGATTTTATTTTCACATTTAAAAATTAGAATTCTTCAAATTTCAAGAAATGTTTTGCAGCTTCAAAAATATTCGGACGTTTCAAAAGAACGACTAATGGGGGGGGGGGGGCAAAAC
>JAULBS010126625.1:0-13719 GCA_032355785.1 Symmetromphalus regularis
TCAGAATGACCATATGATTGACGTCCAATAACCGATAAGATAAAAATCAATGTGTTCTAGAGGCGTCGTTAAATAAAACAAACTTTACTTTTTTGTAAAAGCCATCATAAAACTTGGTTGCAGCAGCACTCTACTGCCATTGTAGAAATATGAAAATATTATGTACTTGTTCATTTTCTTAAAATTGCCTTTGCAGTGCAACAGTGAAAGGTTTGTTTAATGACAGCACTATACTTGTTCTGTGGACAACAGAAAAAAAAAACGGCTTTGGAAATTAAACGAAAGACCTATTTTTTATACAAAATTTCAAGAAGATATACTGAATATTATTTTTTTATGATGAAAAAAACTATTTATAGCCATTTTTTGCACCTTTCAGTTATGATTTTTGTTACCTTAGCAACCATATATAATCCAAAATGTTATGAAGTGAAATACTTTTGTGTATCATGTACACGTTGAAAAATGTTTGAAGGGCAGTTGTTTGTCCTTTTTGCGCTTAGTTTTTAACTGAAAAATGCTGGTGTTTTGATATTCCACTTCCGGTGATGCGAAGTATAGAGCACATTGATTTATTAGTCAGTCGGGTACTGGATGTCAAACATTTGGTTATTTTGACACATAGTCAAGTGTGTGCCAGCCTCTTAATGGATTTTGAATGACTGTCATCAGTTTGAGAGTCCGATGTTCTACCGCTGGACCACAAACCGGTAAAAAGATTTCATAATGGCTATTAAGTGCTTAGCAACATAGTCTGAATTTCAAGGGCTGAAGGTCCTCCAATATACATTATTAGTTTTTATTTAAGGTTTATTGAGTTTGGATTAAATGTGGTACGAATGATGTTAATCATTTATTAAATATTCTCATAAAATCATGAGATGATATAGTTACAAATGGTGGTTGAAATTGTTTTTGTGACATACGGTTGTGATTTTAAAGTTCTGTTTTGCTTGTAGATATAAATGGTAAGATTCGAATCTGGGACACCACTCAACAAGAACACATACTGAAGTATGAGTATCAGCCTATTGCGGGTAAAATCAAGGACATTGCATGGACAGAAGACAGCAAGAGGATTGTTGTTGGAGGTGAAGGAAGAGAGAAGTAAGTTAACTGTTAACCAATATTTTTGAATGAACTAAATGCAGAAATTTTTGTTTGAGAAACAAAAATCCATAAAGCATCTTCTCTTTTATGTTTTTCGGGTCAATCCTTCTCAGTGGACCCATTTGCAGTTTGGGTAATTTTCCATTCCAACCAGTAGTCCACAAAGACTGTGGTATGGGCTGTCGGACAGCCATATGAAAGACCCCTTGCTGCTTATTGGAAAGAGTAGCAGCAGTGGGTTACCTCTAAAAATATGTCAGAATTACCATATGATTGACGTCCAATAGCTGATGATAAGATAAATATTAGTGTAGGTAGGACGACCAGCGATCGATAAAGTATGCGATAAGTAGGTCGGTTGCAACTTGTATTACGTTCACTTCATTAAATTCCAATTTTTCATATTCTAAACATAAATAAAATTAAGAATCATTTGACAAAAATCCCAAGAAAATAAGCTTTCACATGATATAGGTTTCAAAATTCTCACTTAAATGATTAACTATTTAGAGAGAGCTGAAGTTGGGCAGTGTCTCCCGACGAAGTCACTCTAACCTGCCTCAAGATTTTCTGGAAACAGAAGCGCTGTTTTTGGGGCGTCTTGTTGATAAATTTCAATTACGGAAAAATTAAATTTTATGACCAATTAGAGAAGAGCTTTCATAACAGCACGATGCATGTCTGGAGAAAATCGATCAAATTCCTGATGTGTTAGAGTCTCCTGGGACGACTGTAGCCGTGAAAATCAGAATTTCATCAACCAAAACACACATAAATGGAAAGAAAAGATATTAAAGATTATTTTGCGAATAATAATGTTTTGCCTGAAGGATTTTAATGCAGCACAATGAGCAATTTCCCTCGGCTACTTTCACATTTCAGCACTGTATAATGTAGATGCTTTATCAAGTGCTGGGTTAATGACATGCATGGAAGTAGGTAAGGTCAGCGTGTTGTTATGCAGACATGATTGTAGTGTCGCGGAGGTCACGGGTATGCATAATGAGAAACACAATCATGCTTTCCAACTGATAGCAGTTTTCTATGCAAGTTTTCATTATTGTATTGGTAAAAATCATTGCAAAATGATAATAGTTAATTCTGTTATTTATTTATGGGTTTGTCAATCTAAGCCTGTTCTTGTGAGTAATACTATCAGGTACGCAAAAGTGACAGGGTCAACTGTCCGCTAACTAAAATGTGTAACAGTTGTGTCAAGTCTGTGTCCTTAGGCGTACATGCATCCATTCTAAAAATAACCACCAATGGCAAACAGAACTAATGCTGACCTATATTCACATACCTGACCTATATTCACATACCTGACATACCCAACACGTGTTTCCAGCGTGATTTTGGATTAAAAATTTTAAATAAAAAGTTTGGAACCATTGTTTTTGATAAAATCTTGCGCTAATCACCAAAGCATGTATTCTATCAAAAGATTGAACCTTCTTTCACAAAACTTGCATAAAATGTAGGTGTAGAGTGTTCTGTACGCAAACTAGTGGGCGGTGAAAGTGAGGCGGTGTACACAACGCAAAACGAGTCTGACAGCCGGTGCACGGCCGAGGATGGCGTCCGGTAACGAGTTTGCAGTGGAGGGACAGAAATAAAAACGAGACGATTTCTTGCCATCTAATTTTTGTTTAAAGATAAAAAAACAAGTTTACTGTTTGAAATGGAATATTTTGCATACTTCTCAGCTGCCATGAAGGGGAAAAAACGTAATTTTCTGTGGTCACATGACATCACTTACGTTACGCGATCGCTGTTTTCCACAGTTCCTGGTTAGGATCAGTTTTGGGGTTAGGGTCAGTTCTAGGGTTAGGATTAGTTTTAGGGTCAGTTTTGAAGTTAGGGTCAGTTCATGGATAAGGGTTAGGGTAAGTTTTGGGGTTAGGATCAGGGTTAGGGTTAGGATCAGGGTTAGGATCAGTTTTGGGGTTAGGATAAGTTTTAGGGTTAGGGTCAGTTTTATGGTAAGGATCAGTTCTAGGGTTGAGTACTTTTCCATACGATTACAATGACATATGATATACAAATTCCAGTGCATATTTTTTTATCAGCCATGTTGCTGTCTACAGAACTGTCCCTTGTAGTATGCAGCCAGGTTGCATGTAAGTGTCGCAAGTAAAGAATGTGCATTTTCATCATGTATGTGTGACAGTGACCACATTGCCTCCTTTATATTTCACTAATATTCACTGGATGATTTAATCAGCATTCTTTATCAGTATTCAGTTTGCATTTATTTAACTGTTTAATTTGATATATTACACGACACGATTTGCTCAAAGTTGGTATCTGAAATGTTTTCAAGATGGCCGTCACTATCAACAAAATAGCCACCTTTCCATTCCAAGGTGGTGGAAACAGTTTAATCTTGTCATTGTGTCATCTGTGTACATGAAGAAATACACATTTAATTTTAGTGGTACTATAACTATGCACTAGAGGAATATGGAGCATGTCATTTACTTTCCATCACTGTTTGACCTACTTTCCTTTGCTAGCTGACCTACTTTTTGACCTTTTAGGTCAAATCTGATAACTGGATTGCGTTTATTGCATGAAAATGTACAATTGTGCCAAATATCAAAGCTCAGCAACTTCTAATATTGGAGATGTGATTGTTTTACCTTTTTTTTGATTAAAACACTTGCCACTTTTGCTCTCTACCTTCCATGTGTTTTACCATTAACCTTTGTCCAAAGAAAGACGAACTCAGAAAATGATTAAAAATTCCTAGAAAATCAACCACTGGTCTGTTTTCAGAATTCAAAGACCAGTTGTCTTCTTACCCTTACGGCTTTTTAATGACCTCGTAAAAAATGTGCAGTAGGATGATGCTGAAAACGGTTTTAATGTAAACAGGTCTCACAAAAGTTTTAAAATACCCGCATCACAGAATGAGCTTTAAAAAACAAACATTTGGAACATCACTGTAGATAAAGTGAAAGTAACTTGGACAGCCTGAAACGAAAAAAAAGGAATCTGGAAGTGTTCATTAAAAAAACAAAAACACATAGCTAACTTTAGCAAATATAAAAATAAAAAATCTCTTTTATAAATTGTTTTCTTTTGTATTTTGTTTAACTTTGTTTGAGCTAAAAATGATGTATTTAAAACATTATTTCAACTTTGAGGTAACTGATCAGATAACCCATGGGTACGCAAATATTATTCACGTAACCGAACTATGGGTTACTTAGATAAAAACCATGTGAACTGACTTCCGGTTACCTCAGATTGTGAAATATTGTCCCCTGTCTTAGTGATGTAATTTTTCATGATTTTTGTCTACAGTGACTACAAAAAATGACATCACTAAGACAAATTTATTAATATTTGTCTATTTTAATTTTCAGATCTAGTAGTTCAAGCTAAATCAGGAACTGGGAAGACATGTGTGTTTTCTGTGGTAGCTCTTGAATCAATTCTTGTTGACAGCCCAGCTGTTCAGGTAAATATTCTTAGTAAATAAATGGGGAGGGAAGACATGATTGTTTTTTATGGTACACTGGTAGTTCTTGAATCAACAGACAGTACTATACATACACTTTGTTTTCCACATCTTTTTTCTTACACAAATTTATAGTGTGCAGTAATATACATTCAATAGCATGTAGCTATTAACATGGGGAAAAACAATAGGTGTGTATTTATTATATACCACCCAGAAATATAACAAATAACATCACCATAATTAAACACCACAACTGACATTTTAAATGATTCATTTTCAAACTTTGTTAAATAATGTTTACTTGTAACAAATTCTTCCAAAAATGTGAGTGTACACACAAAAAGGGCAATTGTCTATTACACATGTATGTAATGATAGAAAAACATTATTACAAAGCTTTAAAATACCTTTATTAGTGTTGTAGGATTACACAGGTATGTAATTCTTGTTAATTGATATTCTAGCTACTCAAATAAATATTCGTATTAATTTGTAAGTCTTATTAAATAACTTCACTGTTTTTGTTGTTTTTTCATAAAGTTTAGTTAATGTCTTTGATTTGCTACTGATGTAAATTTTAGAACATAACTGCATTTTTTGTTTGTTTAAGGTGTTGGTTTTGGCACCTACGAGGGAAATTGCTGTACAAGTACGGGATGTGATTTGTAACATTGGAAGTGCAATTTCATCACTCCAGTGTCATACATTTATTGGAGGAATGCCACTTTCAGAGGACAAAAAGAATACAAAAAGCTGTCAGATTGCTATTGGAACTCCAGGCAAATACAATATATTTATGGATAAGTCACACTCTTCAACTAATTTTATCTTGACCAATTTAAAATGAGAATAATTATTGAAAACATATTGTTAGCAAAACACTAAATTATGTTTATAACTCTAGGTACATCATTCTATAAACTGCACAAATTTTTTATCAGGTTTGTAGAAAATGATCAGCTAGTAGATTTATCTACCTAGAGTTTAAGATCTAGGATACTCTTGTCATTATTATGTGTAGATAACAAATAATGTTTTGATACATATGTGTAAAATAAATAACCCTGAAGAGTTCAAATAAAAGAAAATTCATTATTATGGACAACTAAATATAGGAAAAAGATGGTTTACAGTGTATTGGGTTATTTTAAAAAGTAAATAATTAAATAACCCGTGTTCATAGATTTGCTAGTATGTCATTAAGTGTACATTTATTTTTTATGAAACTTTATGCTGGTAGTTTGGTAATGTTAAATACGTACACATTCATTATATGGGCTGTTTTCAAATACAGTGTGATATACAGCACACATTATAAAAATGGTGAACATGATGTCACAAATACAATATCTTGGGTTTTGTGATTGCAGGTCGAGTAAAACAGTTAATTGAAGATGGATGCTTGAAAACAACAAGCATTAGATTGTTTATATTAGATGAGGCAGATAAACTACTTGAGGAAAGTTTTCAAGAACAGATCAAGTATGTATATCGCTGTTTGTGTTAGGTGTAAGTAATATATATATATAATACATTGAGCTTCCAAGAACAGTAGTCGTTGGCAAGACTTTTCATTTAACAAATTTTCCAGTATTTGTAAACATTTCCTTAAAATTTGTCATTGTCACCTCAGTGTGCAGTTGTTAGGCAAATCGATCAATCATCCAAATTATGTCAGTCGCTACGTTTTTATAGTAAATACATTCAGTGGTCTTCTCGACTACTGATGACTAATATGTTTATCTTTAGCATGCTTTAGCATAGGTTAAAAAAAGACTAAAATTCACAATTGTCTGTTTATGGAAAACAGTTGGGCGAACAAACTGCAAAATTTGCCAGATAGAATCAAATATCACTGAACACAAAAAGAAGAAAAACATTTTATAATCAGAGTTGATCTTGTTGGGTAATTCTGGATGTGTAAACAGGGAATTTGTATGGCATTTTAATTATTTTCCACAAAACTGCATGCTATTCTTACACTTTTGACAGATAAAACAGAAACTTTGACAGTCTACACCACTTATTAAAAAGATTATCTTTAAATGTTTTAATTTTTCATAAATTTATAAAAAATTCAAATACATGTTTCACACTGGAACTTTAAGTCTTTGTCTTCTACAGTTTTGATACAATTATTCTGAAAGCTGGTTCTGAAATTGATTGGGACAGTTAAATAAACTTGTTCTATTCATTTTTAGTGTAAAATTGAAGATTTTAATGCCTATCCACATTTGTTGTTGTATTGCATTTGCAGTTGGATCTACTCTGCACTTCCGGAAAACAAACAGATGTTGGCTTTGTCAGCAACTTACCCTGAATACTTAGCACAACACTTGACACGCTACATGAGAAACCCTACATTTATCAGATTAAATGTTACAGATCCTGCTTTATTAGGTATATATCTTCATATTTATAATAAAACATTTTTAATACCTCTTTGTTTTGATTGGGTGGAGGTTTGCAAAAAACAAGCTCTTCCTGTAAAGGATAATTTTATTCTGTTTCACTTTGAAAAATTAATGTGGATGAAATATGTGTATTTGGTGAACATCATAAATAATGGATAAAATGTACTGTGGATGAATTACCTAGCTCCCATTCTGAATAAGGCAGCATATCCCTTTTATATGTGTGGATAATTCATAATTAATTTTTACAGTACCCTTTTGATCGAGTTTAGCCTACTTTTATTTTTAACTTACATCATACTCTTGTGTAATCCAGAATACAGCTACTAACATATAATTTTTTTTTAATTTTTAGAATCCTAGAAGCATTCAGTTATTTGACACAGTTAACTTGGTATCTTACAAAATAATGGTAATACAATTCACTTTACTGTTTACCTGATCTTATATAAGTAGTCTATATTATGGTAATATACCATCAAAGAAATGTATCTTACTTTTATCATTAATAATTTCTAGGTATTAAGCAGTACTACAAGATGGTGTCATTTCATTCGATGGCCATGCAACAGTTTGACAACAAGATCAAGGCTGTGGTTTATCTCTTGTCCAGCATCACTTTCCAGCAATGTCTTGTATTTTCCAATCTACAGACAAGGTATGGCTAAAGGATCTATGAAGAAATGTTAAATCTTCCTTGTATATTTTAACTGGAATGAATTATTGTTTTCCATAAATGTCAGCTATTTTATGATTTGATAATTTAGGTGAATAACATAAAGTTGACTTACATATCACAGAACTGATAGAACCCGTTAAATGAGTCAGCATTTGATTTTAATATTTAATCATAGATAATGGCAAAATGTATTACACATTTGCTTCAAAATCTGTCCAATTTGTCTGGTTTGATTTTTTTTAATTCCAGAGAAAAGTATCTTTCTGATAAATAGTTTATTTCAATTTCAGAGCACAGAATCTGTCCGATGAACTTCAAAGTCAAGGATGGCCGACTGCTTGTATTGCAGGTTTTCATGATCAGAAAGACAGAAATGAAGCAATGGCCAGACTCAAGGCATATAAATGTCGTGTTCTAATATCCACTGATCTGGTGAGCCCTTATCACAGTGTTGTCTAATTAGTACACTAATTATGTTGACGGTAGGAAAATATCTTCATTGTAGGAAGAAATGTTACTAATATATTTGATATTTAATACCATTATACAAATATTTTTTTTTTTTATATGGACAGTCGAACTTCGATAACTCAAACTTCAGAAACTCGAAAACTTCGATCTCTCAAACTCAAGACCTGGTCCTGGCTGAATTACTATATAAACTAGTAGTAACAGACCTCGAACACTGAAACTTCAAAAACTCTAAAACTTAGATCGCTCAGAGTATTTTTTTTGTTCCAGTATAAGGATTTAATGCAAATCAGCCCTCGAAAACTCAAAATACAAAGTCATATGAATTGGTCAAATGGCCGCTTCCAGTGGTAATTGCAGAATAATGAATCGCCAGTTAAGCAGAATGAAACTTAAGTCTATGCAATAAACTTTTACAGATGTAGGGCTGCATTGATTACATAATATGTTATCAGAAACTGTCTAACAATCCTCAAAGAACTGTTGTAATAACTGTTATAATTTTTAAAAATTGAGGTGTTTAGTTTTGCTTATAGGCCCTAATTGAGTCGAGTGTACTAAGCAGTCGTTAATTACAGAATTTTTGGAATAATGCTTCTTTATTAGACTATGAACTGTTAAAACTGCTATTTACTCATGGAAAAAAAAAACCATACGTACATGTTTGGCGGTATCGAAATAGCATTTTTTGAGTGTTCAGCCCTGTTTGAAAATCCCTAAATTATATTAACTGAATCGCTTATGTTTGTGTGTACACATGTGCTCTTTTCTTAATATGTTTTGTTACAGTTTGTGATAATAAATGTACATGTATGTATATGTGTGTGTCAAATTCAATTGAGTTATATAATTTGTTTTGTTGTGTGCATAGCCTAATAATGTGAATGTATGTTTCCAGAAATGGAAATTATCACAATAGCGTCAAATGACATTGGACGTAAACGTACCTATTTTAAAAACTTACCTTACTTTGACGTATAAAGGTAATTTATGAAAATTTGAACTGCCTCAAACTCGAAGTATTTCCACTGACCCATTCAACTTAGAGTGTTCGAAGTTTGACTGTATATTCACTATTTGAAGATAGATCTTGAGTGTTTTCAATGTAGGAAGATGACATGATTTTATTCACTATAAGAGCACAGATCATGATTATATTTACTTTATGAAGCTAGGTCATTAATATTATTATTATGAAGATGGGCCATGGTTATATTTACTTTATGAAGATATATCATTAACATATTTATTATATGAAGACAGGTCATGATTATATTCACTATAATATTATGAAGATAAGTCATTAATTTTATTATTATCAGAAGACAGGCCATGATTATATTCACTATATGAATATTTGCACTATAGAAAGATAGATTATGAATGTTCAGTATGTGAAATGTAATCTTAATTCACTAAATAAAGATTGGTAACGGTTCAGATAAAATCTGTATGTGTAATCTCTAGTAACATATTGTATGTTGTCTATTTGTTAGTAATGTATAGACATACTGTATTTAGTCTGTAGTTTAATTAGGTGTTGTATAGGGATTCTTGTGACCTTTGCGATAAAAGTTCTCTTTGTTGACTTTATTAACCTATATAGTTTTATTCAATATTTTAGAGGCATTTCTTTTTTCTTTTTACTTAGCCTGACCTCTGACCTAAATGCACCTTTCTCCCTTGAAAGTGGACTAACCCGACCATCCGAACAATTGATTGGATGAAAATTTTCATGATTCCTTGTCTTTCTTTCTCTTATCGCTTGGAAAGGACAGACGGTTTTTGGAAAACTCAGTCTTTTTTTCTCAGTCTATAAGCTTATTATATTCTGTATTTCATAAATTGGTTTACTTGTGTTTGTTGTTCAAAGTAGTTTGTGTTTACATTTACTTTGTTCTGTCATAGCATGGCATGGCAAGTACCTACAAAGTTGGACCAGAATTTCGTAGATTCGGTGGCTGCGGCCCCCTCGCCTATATGGTCTACGGCATCTTTCCCCATTGTCAATGCGGGATTTAAAGACTTTTCTCCACTGACTGATGGGGACAGGAGTCTCAGTCTTTTGGATTTTGAAAGATTGCAACTGCTTCATGCCAGACGAACTTTGGCTCTGTCGGTTTCGTCCTTGAATATGGCACATAAGCACACGCTTTTATCACAGCCTTGGAGTGCTTCCCAGCTGTACAGCGGCAAGGTGTCGGCGGTGGTATCGGATCAGAATAAGACACGGAGTCCTGTGCGGCAAGGACTCTGCAGTTGGTGTCTTCCCTGGATGGCATTAAGAAGAGATCTGCTCCTGCTAGGAAGGGTATGGCCCATAAGCGGTTCAGACCCGCTGTTCCAGTTCAAAGATTCCAAAGAAGAAGCCGGTTCCGTCCAAGGGGTTGTCCTTTCAGCCGAGCCGGCGGAAGTGACTTCACCAACCCTGAAATTGTCACCTCATCCAGTTATGATCTTCAGCAGCCTCCACTTCTACACACGGTTCATCCCCTGGAATTAAGTCTACCTGTTTTGCCAGTGCCCGTCGTCCAGACTCCGGCCTACTTCAGACGTTCGCAGACAACTGGGAAGTGATCCCTGGGTGGTGAACATTCTTCATTTCGGCTGTCGACTATTTTCAACTGTTCTCCCTGCCACAATTGACTCTTTCACCAAGCGAACGTCTCAAATCTGCACAGCATCTTCAAGTTCTTCTAGTGACAGTTGTGGTGCTGGTAGACAAGGGTGCCATGGTCGAGATACCTTTGAAGAATCACTCTCCAGGTCATTACTCAGATGTCTTTCTAGATTTGGAGAAATTGCGGATGATCCACAACTTGGCTTTCTTCAATCTAAACTACCTCAAACCTTGACGGTTCAAGATTGAAGAAGATCGTGTCTCCGGGTGATTGGTTGGCATCTCTGGACTTGCAGGATGCTTACCAGCATGTTCCCCCCTCACCACAAGTACCTACAGTTTGTGTTGAGGGGGCGGCACTATGAGTGGAGAGTTCTTCATTTTGGTATTTCGGTGGCTCCATGACTCTTCACCAGGATCACCTCTTCCATCTGCCAATTCTTGCACGATGAGATATTTCTTTTTACCAGTATATCGACAACTGCCTTATGAAGTCAAGGGACAGAGTCAGCCTGGAATCCCATGTTCGTTACATCCAGTCTTTTCTGATGTCTCTGGTGGTGGACTATCAACTTAGAGAAATCTCACCTGGTTCCATTGCAGTCTCTGCAGTTCATCGGTGCACTCTTATGACCTGCTGCGGGCTTGATTCAAATTCCACTGGACAGGTGGCAGAAAATTCCTTGGACCATTTCTCGGGTGTTGCTGGAGAGGGCCTTGTTTCACACCTGGCAGCAGATTTTGGGGCTGTTGACATCCGTGCAGGATTTGACATCTCACGGTCGTCTTCAACTTTGGCGTCTTTAGGTATACCTCAATTCGTTTCTTCAGTTGGACGTCTCTTATCTTCTGATTTCATTACCAGACAATCTTCATTCCAATCTTCGTTGGTGGCTGGTGGAATCGAATGTGAGGTCAGGTGTGCTGCTGTGCCCATTTGTTGCTTCACACTACCTCTGGATGCTCTGGCCATCAGTTGGGAAGGGTTGGACGGTTATGCCTCCCCTCCACTCATTCTCCTTCTGCGAGTGCTTCAGAGGTTTCATCAGTTCTGGTGTCGACTTCTCTTGATCACTCCACTAACCTCTGGCAACAGCACCATATGAACCACTGGAGGAAGCATCTTTGGAACTACTTACCCGAAAGACTGCTTTCCTTCTCAGCTTTGCCACTGCTGCCCAAGTGTCTTAACTCCACGCCTTGGATGTCGACTCGGTTCGGTATGCAGGCCTTGTCTACCATCTTGGGAAGACATGATGTTGAGGATCTTTCCCTCTGCCCTGTTCGTACGCTCCGACTCTACGACACTAAGACAACAGAGTTTTGGCATGGCCATAAGAGATTGTTCCTTTCTTGTAATATTAATCACAAGAAGAAAATTTTGAAAAAGACGGTGGCATGGTGGATTCGGCCTACGATCTTGAAGGCTCATGAATCGACTGGGCTATCAGCACCACAGGCTTCCAATCCACATGAGTTACATGCTCTTGTGGCTACAATGTCTCTACACTGCAACGTAACTGGGTGATATTATGGCGAGATGTTTTTGGGCTTCCGACACTGTCTTCGACAGTCATTATCTGAGGGATGTGTCTACAGAAGATATTGAAGGTTTTCATCATCTTGGCCCTATGTTCGCTTGTGCATCATAGACGTCCTTATCGCTGAGATCGTAGTCATCGTCACTGATTGGCACTGAACTTTCTTAGGATTGTCCTTCCCACTTTTCAGGTGAGACTTGTTCTCTTCAGACAGATGACAGTTCTTTTTGTTTATCAAACTTATTGTCGGTTCCTAACATTAATTAGAAGTAATGTTTTGGCCTTTCGCGTTACATCGTTTCGCTGATTGTGCCATCAGAACCACTAGATACCTGTTCTTTTCTACCCTTTTAGGGTTGGAATTGTTTTGGCTCTACACTCTATAGGTTGTTTTAATTAATCAGTGAAATTCACTGCTCTGTTTAAAGTGCTAAATTCAGATCATGATTTTAACAGTGAAATTCACTGCTCTGTTTAAAGCGCTAAACTTCACTTCTCTAGTTTTGGGTCTCATAGTTGTTCTGATGGTCTATCAGCTTTACGTTTTTTTGATCCATGATATACAGTGCTCCAGTCACTGACCTATAGATGGCAGTTGGTCCGGCCACCGGCTGCATATAGGTCAGAGATCAGGCTAAGTTAATAGAAATGGAGAAAACTTTAAGTGTTTTCTCTTTTAATACTTAGCCTGACCTCTGGAGGTCTACCCACCCAGAAGATGGCCTCCCCTCTACCACATCCTGCTCTAGTCGAAAGAAGAAGTTGGTACCATGTGACCGGAAGACGAGGGCTCATGTATCATGAAAATTTTCATCCAATGATTGGGTTAGTCCACTTTCAAAGGAGAAAGGTGCATATAGGTCAGAGGTCAGGCTAAGTATTAATAAAAGAGAAAACACTTGTTTCCTCCATGATTTTTATTGTAAAATTCCTGTCTATATTCTTTATTAATATAAGTGTAGTTTTGTTTGATGTAAAGGAATTATTGTGGTTTTTAAAATAAAAATCTCATCTGCATACTTTTATTAATATAAATGTAGCTTTATTGGGCATTTTAGAGAAATTCTTGCATATTTTAAATTAGAAGTCATGTCTGTGTACTTTTTCAATATACAGTGAAACACCGCTATTACGACCACCATTGGGACTTATTAAAATTGGTCGTAATAGTGGGGTGGTCTTACTATCGGGTTATGCTTTTTCCACAATCATGTCCAAACATCATAAAGCAAGTAATCTAACATATTCATTTTAAGCACTACCAAAAAGACTGTTATAACACATTTTTTTCAGTTATTTTTACAAATTAGTCTATAGCGGTTAGGAACACCTCTTTTATTATCTAAGTATTGAATTTGTCAATTTATTTAGGTAGTATTCTAATTAACAATTAGCCATCAGTTGGCGGTAAACCA
>JAULBS010126636.1:0-13718 GCA_032355785.1 Symmetromphalus regularis
CACCAATACATAATATGGGTCGGGAGCTGAACCTAATGCAATAACCAATAATCAAAGCATTAGGTTCCTGAACAAGGATGTGCCATGATAGCCATGTGCTGAAGTGGGTTATGGAATGTTTTTTATTTGCATTCAAAATATATGTTAAAAACCAATACTGGAGTAAGGAGTTAATAATTTGATTTTGCATTAGACTTAGTATTCAAAAACTCACATTTGGTACCATCCGAATACACATGTGCAGCAGACAGAATTGGGGCTAACTCAACTGTCACTTGGGGTTGAAGTGACATTGATTCAATGATTGAAACCAAAAGTTAGATGTTTTTTCTGGTTCTATAATGTATGCAAATGTATCGATTATAAATAAAATAAACTTACCCTTCCCCGCAATATAAATTACAGTTAAAATATTAACTGGAATTAAAATATTTATTATTTAATGAAGCACCTGCTTAGTTACGAAATGTAACCGGAAGTAATAATTTAAAGGTAAAGCTAACGTCGCCGTTCGAGGTCAATTATTAGTTTCGAATTTATTTTATAGTATGTATTTAATTTTTTTTTTTTTTTTAACACCACTACTAATTTATTTTAGACTTATTGAAGTAGTTTTTACCGTTTTATTAACTTGTAAACAATTAATTTGATTGTTTTCATATTTCCATTTTATGAGGCAGGAAGAGGAAGAAATCCTAAAAAAATGGCCGACGATTGGCGACAGTGCGTTGACTGGCTCGTTCGATGCATGATTTTGCCGAACGATCATAAAGCTACAAAACAAGATGCCAATGCATTTGATTTAGCACAGGCTTTGCGAGATGGATCACTTATTTGTCACTTGTTAAATCAGTTGTGTCCACAATGCGTCGACATGAAAGACTTCAGTCCCCGACCTCAAATGTCCCAGGTTAGTTTTTATTTGTAACATATTAATTCATTTTAATTAACGAAGTCTACTATCAAGTAACATTAAATTTAATTACGTTCTTTATCACAACAGATAATACAGGTATTGTATATTGAATTTGTGAATGAAAACTTTATTATTTGTCATTATGTTGCAAAGAAAATTTAACTTCCTGTTTGTAAGTTTGACGGATGAACTGTCAAAACTTACCACCATATTAAATCATTGATTAGTTGAGTATGGTTATCTTGAAAGTCTTGTGATGCTGTACTTATATGAAGTTTATTTCCTGTTAACGTAAAGATTGTTTAAAACAACGTTCTTCATTATTTTAATTATTTTCCTTTCTTGAGTCTTGAGAGGCCTCCTTTAACTTTTTTTTTTGTTTTGTTTGCTGTTGTTTTAACTCAAAAGAAAAAACTCAATCCCAACATAAATGTTTTTATTTGATTCTTTTATTACCTTTTGAACAGGAGTGTTTAATATTTTAAAGCAGAAGTGAAATATAATACCGTTTTGGGTTATTGTTTTTGTAAACAGTATTTATAAACACCCACTAAAAAAGAGGAGATAAATGAATTTTTTTATACTTATCTTTTTTATGTTTTAGACGTTTACATTTTGTCCACGAACAGCATGTTAAAAGCTTTCAAAACCACCATGACTTATCTCCCTTTTTCTCACCTGAAATCGGCTTAACTGTGAGATCACAGGAGCCATGCATTGCTAGTAACTGACTGAAATGGCTTGAACAATTCAACATGTTTTTTGAAGAAAAAATTTAGTATGACAGAGTTTCACATTTGAAAAGTAGAGGGAGCTATAAGTCACTCCCCAAGTAAGGTTCAGGGGAGTTTTTTCACTTTCCATAATCACACCCCTACAGAAGTGATGGGGAGCTTTTTCCTTAAAATCAATTGAATGATTCAGTTGATTCAGAATCATTGATCATTTGTCCAGAGAATCAATAATTAGCAATGTGTATCCGTTCTAAATCATAATTTCTGTGAGGGTGTTTGTTCATGTCATCGTCGGGAGGTAGTGGTGGCATGTACAGTATTAATATTTGGTATACTAGAGGCACTGATTTTCCATGATAACGGAATCGTGGAAAAACCTATCTGAAACGGAATTCCTGATTTTCTTCGAAAACATAATTACTTATCTCCAAATAGCGCAGTTTATTAATTAAATGGATTTTCCATCCGCATATCGGAAACAAAAATAGTCGATACCCGACTACACTGATATCTGTATGTGTTATGCCAAATTAATTTTACTGCAGAGACGACATCAGTCTATTTAATTGAAAAAAACAGACATTTAAATAAAAAAAATTCTCTAATTCTCCGAAAATTACGCGAGTTGAAGATTTATCACATATTTGGGGTCGATTTATTTTTAATATTCGTGATAATTTAAAACGATGGAAATTTTTCACGTGGTCAATTCTAATCATATTCGGATATTTTTTGCAAAAACTGAGAATTACCAAACTCGATGGTAGTTTTGGAGCACGATTATTCACGCTCCTTGGTCGAAATCTATGGGCGTGGTGGGGTGTGAGCGCGATCTTGCACCTTAAACGTGAAACCCTGTAAATGTATGGCCAGATAGCCTAAAATTCAGTATAGGGCTAGCATTCAATTCAAGACCTTACAGTGTATGCATAATGTTAATTATGAATAATATAATATATAAAATGAAGCCAGGATTATTTTTGGTTTCAAGTTACTGATATGAAGTGATTTTTTTTTTTTCCTTTTAGAAATGGTGGCCTCCATGAAGAAAGTGGCAGAGCTTGATGTGGAGTTGAGTGTAGAAGAAAGAAATTTGCTGTCCGTTGCATATAAAAATGTGATTGGAGCTAGGCGTGCTTCTTGGAGAATTATCAGCAGTATGGAGCAGAAAGAAGACAGTAAATCCACTGATAGTAAACTAGAAATGACAAAGAACTACAGATGTGAAGTTAGTATAACCTTTTTGAGTTTAGTGCATTTCGATGGCAGTGTTAAACAGGACAGGAAAGTTATTACACACTGGGTTGATCTTTTAATTTTTAGACCACTGAATTAATTTTGACAGGCATTACGTTGAGTGGGTACTTGTAAAATTACTTTATGAATGGACAGTCCAGCGAAAATCTAAAATGACCGATGAATGTGGACTAAATATATTTCTTGTTTATTGTAACTCATTTTAGCCAGATTTATTGACGAATGGCTTGTAATTTAGCAAAAATCAACAAACACTGCCACATGTGCACTCTTTTAACAATTAGAGGTTAAGTTTTCACCACATTACATCTACCTACTATGTCAACAATATCCAAAGTTTGTGTACGAAATAAAAAATAAATTCCTTACAGTTTCACAATTTTCATTGCTGGTAAAACATTCAAATTTACTATCAAATTATCAATCAGAAATATATCCTCGGTTTTCAAACAAATGTCAACAATACCTTCGTGAACTTGAATGACCTAAATCTGCCATTTTGAATAGAAAATATAGAAATTATGTATGGGGAGATAACTTTAATGGGTTGGCTACTATAATATCACACCACAATTACTTTGAATGAGCACTTGTTATGATGGCATGTCACCTTCAGTATTCAAAATGTTAAAAACCTGGTTATTATAAAGCAGCCCATCACTGCAGACATTACAGATGTTACCTAGAAAGTTGGAATAGTTTCAATCAATCCCAATGTCTGTTTTTCTCAAAACTGGAGGTTGTCTGTTTATCACTGTTAAAGGTGTTGTGAGAAATGGGAATCATAGTTCAGAATTAGTGTGAAATTGACAATGCACTTTCCAGAAAATCACCTTCACAAATTGTGTTTGTCTGTTCAGTATCAAAAAGGAGATGTAATTTTTTTATTAAGTCAATTATATTAGTATCTTTTCCATAAAGCAAACAAATGTAGGTAGAGCTTTAACTGTTTGTGTGTATAAAGGGTCAAATTTTGATAATTTAAATAAAATAAAATACTTTGTGCTAACATTGTATCTAACAAACTAGTTATTATTAAAATAGATTGTTCTTAATTGTTTTTAATTGTTTGTACTTGTTATTTCAGATAGAAACTGAATTGAAAAATATATGCGGAGAAGTTCTGCAGGTCTTGGACAAGCATCTTATCCCATCAGCTACAACGGGAGAATCAAAAGTTTTTTACCATAAAATGTAAGCCTGTAGGAAATTACAATATAGTATTTATATTTGTGACTATATCTGTAGCAAAAGTGAGTTGATGTTTAATAAAATTAGTTTTATTGGTTATTTGTTTCCATATAAATAGATACATATTATTTAAAATTGCAAGTTATGTTTTGCTTATCTTGACTTACAATTTTTCACACTGTACTTTTATTATTGTTTAAAATGTGAATGTGTCTTACCGTATACGCAAATAAAATATACTGCAGAAATCGCGAACGTGCTGATGGTGCCGTGAACTTATCTTTGGTTGGCTGTAAACTCCGTACCGTATATTTAGCACCAAGTTTTTAGCTAGGTCATGTGATAAGCGACATTTCTTACTAACGCGGATTTCAGTTTTGTTTGTTTTTACAAAGATAATGTGTGATTATTCAACAATAATTGTGAATTATATTCTTTGTTAATCTGAACGGAAACTTGTGGGTACTATCATCTAAGACTATTTGTCATTGCATCATGCACATGTGTTCAATCGATAACATGTTTTATCGAAAATACGTATAACACATGGATAGGTTGCTGAGAATGTCTTAAGTGTATAAATGAAACTAACTGAAAGGAGTTTGGTCAATGTTGCTCTTTTTATTCTTTTTCTTTTGATTACCATGGGACATGGTCGCAAAAGTAATTCCTTGCGACAGTGTAAAATGTTGTGTCAATAGCGAATTATTTTAGCCGCGAAAATATTTGTGTATATTTTATTTTATAAATATCCTAATTATAAACAGTAAAGTGGTGTAAAATTTATAAGTATTGAAAATATGCATAAAATGTTGTTTTATTTTTCAACTTCATTAAGCCAGAAGCAAAAAAATTTAACTGACAATTTTCCTAAAATTACTTTTTCCTTTTCAGGAAAGGTGATTACCATCGATACCTGGCTGAATTTGCGACGGGAACTGACAGGAAAGAGGCTGCTGAAAACAGTTTAGTAGCATATAAAGAAGCAAGTGATACGGCAATGCGTGATTTAGCACCTACACATCCCATTCGACTTGGTCTAGCCCTTAATTTCTCAGTATTTTACTATGAGATCCTCAACTCGCCAGACAGGGCATGTCGACTAGCAAAGGCAGCATTTGATGATGCTATTGCAGAACTCGATACATTATCGGAAGAAAGTTACAAGGATTCAACATTGATAATGCAGTTACTGAGAGACAATTTAACACTTTGGACATCAGACATGCAGGGTGAAGGTATGTTTTTTTTTTCAAGTGTGCACATTAGGATTTTTCCAGAGTACTTGATTCTACTTAAACATTTATTTTTATAAATCGAAATGTACTCTTTTTGTTTTCTTCATGGAAAAGTACTGGAAATTTGCAAACCAACCTGAAAAATGTTTTTATAAAATCGGACATATTTTTATTTATTTTTATAGTTGATGTTAATCTTGTCTACCTAACTAACTGAAATTATTATTAAACCACTTTTGAATGACATTTATATTTGGATGGACAGTATCAGGAGTAAGCACTGATTGAAAGAAGCGCAAGAGTTATGTCCGTTAAGGTGATGTGACATTCACTAATCTGTTTTCTACAAAATTTCTATTTTATTAATTTAAAAATTGAAGTAGTTAGGGGTATAATTAATCCTTGTATGTATGGAATTACACAGCTAGTGATTCATTATAATTTTTTGTTTTGCAGAATGCGAACAGCAAAAAGGAAGCACACTTCAAGACGTTGATGGAGAGGAAGAACAAGGGTCATAAAAGCCACATGTATTTAGCACAACCTACATTGAAATATTTGTAATTTTCTTATCAAAATACTAAATGTTATGACCTGGCCCTGGAACTGCAGCTGTCTCTTGTCACTGACTGCGGCCACGATGGATATTGTAGTTGGACCCACGGTACCACTTTGTCTCTGCCATCTCTTCCCACAGTCCTTATAGTACCGTTATAGTCATTGTGTATTTGCTGTATGTTATCTCCTATTCTGTATCTGTACGTCTTTGTATTTAACTTGTGTTCATGTATGTACAAGAAGTACTACTTTATATCTTGTGTTGTTGGCTGTTTTTTTTCTGTGTTGGGAATGACAGTTGACAAGGATTCAAGTTGCTTTGTTGTGTCGTGGCCACTGCTGGTGACAAGGCAGATTTTATATGTAAATTGTCCAAGCTCATGTGTTTGAATGTCATAATTATTGCAAACTCTTTACCACCAGAATTACATCCAGGATATTTAAAGCAAATGTGGACCAAGTGCGGAGTCTTTTACAGTGTGTCCTTCATCAAGCCTGTGAAAGTGACTTTACCAGCTTTTACAAAAAATAACAAACAAATGGGGGAAAATGAAAGAAAACTAAATTCCATAGTTTGAAGAGATTGCAATTTCGAGTTCGAAGCACTGAAGGAAAATCTATCAATGGAAGTGTGTCTACAGTGCTAGGCTGTTTGTGAAATTGTTAGGACGTTCCAGACATAATTGCTGTACCCTTATTCTGTGGTCATGAATTTGGCTGTGCTTGTTCCAGTTGGAATTGAACTGTTGGGACTTTACTCAAGACTAGCAGACCGATTTGGATACAAGTCATAGGATCATTTTTAAGTTATGATTATTTTGCCCAAGTTAGAGCACTTGAAGTGTGGGTAGTTGTATTCAACTGTTGAACAAATGTTCTGTCAGATATGAAATATTATGGTATATCTACTTTTATTATATTGTGAATGTTGCTATTAGAACTTGCCTTCTGGTGAGTTGTCTGTCTGCATGTCTGTCTTCCTTCAATCTCTATTTTTTTTCTGTCTTGACACCAATAAAGCCACTGTTTAAAATTCTCTTACAAAGTTAAATTTAATCTTGTAATTTTAAGATAGTCCAAATTCTTTTTAAATTAATATGATAAAAATAAGTTTAAAAAAAATTAATTTAATGTTGCCATCGTTGACATACCTAGGTCATTCGTTTACATCAATTTGGATAGTTTTATTGTTGTAAAACTGAAAGTTGCCATCCAAATTATGCATGTGATAGTGTCAGTTTTTAAATAGTGGCCTAACATCAAGATGGTTGTGCTGTTGCCATGCCCATGTTGCTGCGCAGCCTGCTATCTGTTGTGTTGTGATTATCACAGTTTGTACTTGCTGTTACAATGATATCCATTGTCTAGTGGGCTAGAGATTATTTTAGGACAATGTAACAACTTTATAAACTGATGTCATGCTTTTAACATCAATTAAAGTATATTCAAGTGCAGTCTGTGTTTGTTTTTGTGCTCCAGTACATAGTTTGGGGAGATTTAATTTAAATGCAAGTTGTTAATTGGGCATATTTTAATCTTAACCAACTACTGGTAATTTTTATTAAATGTAAACTGAATTCATTACACCAAGCACTATTATATTGTTAAAAAAAAATGGTTTAAATTATTTGTTACTTATTTGACAAGTGAGTAATGCTGGACATAACTGATTTGGCAATCAAATGTTGGATATATTTCAAACTTAGAACCAGAATACTCTTCATCATGTTAAATGTTTTAAGTATTTCCCCAATTGTTGCTTTATAAACTATCATTTCACTTGCACATCTACCTAGTTATCCTTCTGGTTGCCCACTTTTTATTTTTTCTGTTCACATTTATTTATAATTATACCGAGATTTAAACTGGTAAATCTAGAAATATAATATTGAACACTTCACATGCTATACATATTGGTGGCAAGACTTGATGCAGCAGTATTACTGGTACATGTACTGGGTCATTGTATAGAACATGTAAAGGCTACTTGATACGGTGGTTTCATTTACATCATAGATATTTTGAATTTCTTGATTATGTGCTTGTTTGTTGGTAGACTGGCTTAGCGAGAGCTATTCTTTGAATTGTATAAAGTGGAAGTCAAAATATGCTTCAGCATACTAAAATTGAAACTGCAAATGTTGAAATGTGTATGTAATATCACTAAGCCTTTGCTCCAGTGGTAAAACATCAGATACTCGAGGTGATGACTGATTGAAAACCTGTTGGAGGCTGGCTCATACTTGACTGTCATAATAACCAAATGTTTGATATCCAATAGCCGACAATTACTAAATCAGTGTGCTCTAGTGGTGTCGTTAAACAAAATCTAATTAATCATTTAGTAACATCCTTAACTGTACTAAATCTAAAATATTTAACAAAATAATGAACATATGTTGTAGTATTTGTACTTTAAAAAACGACATGAATTGGTACGTTCTTTAAAAATCACTATTTGTAAGTTTGTTTTTAGCATTGTGAATTATATAAACTATAAACTCAGTTTAACTGTAATCTTCATATTGAAGTACTTTTAGGTTTCAGAAAGTTTTGTCGAAAATAAATGTTTATTCATGGCTTGTGTTTATTATGCCTTAGCTAATTTGACCTGCCTCTTGATTAATTACGTTAAGGAAAAAAATGGGCTAATGAAGATGGACATTTAGTAAGTTGATGACTCGTTTATTTAATCCTGGAATCTACTAGGCGTAGTGTCACCACATGCTCAGTGTTGTAAACGAATCTCTACAATACTTTTACCTCAGTTAATTTGTGTAGGTCCAAAATCCTGATAAAAATAACTGGAGATCAATCAGGCTTTAGGAAATAAGGAGAAAAGAATAGAAACTAAAACAAAGTGAAGAATGATGAGAGTTGCACAAAGATGCAGATTAAAAATCCCATAAAGATTTTAAATAATTTTTTTCTCTTCTCCAATTACATATTTTTTTATTACCAATAAGATACATCTTAGTACTTTATAAAAATATTTCGAGGCTCAAACCTGATGTTTCTGAATTAAAATAGCCGATGATTGAAACACAAGTGGTGCCAGAAACTAAGCCACTTGATGAGTGTTATTGGTCAAAGTCGTCAGTGATGCGACATCACAAGGAACTTGTGACTGAATGAACGTGCTATTTTTCAATTATCAAAATATTGAACTTTATTCCATTCCATATAAAGGTTCGTCCCTGGTGAAATAATTTTAGTATAGCATGAAGCTTCTGACAAATTAGAAATGGAATAGTTTATTAGCTCTAGAGGTGTTAAATAAAACAAACTTTACTTTGGAATAGTTTAATATCATGTAAGTAAATTATGCTATTATTTCATTTACCCTTATTAAACTTGTGTTGTATGTTCTACGCAAAAAATCTCTTGTGGCTTGCAAATCACAATTGAGGTTGCACATTTGTTTTGAAAAAGAATCTCTAATAACAAAATATAAAACAATTTAGAAGTGTGGCTGACCCCCCCCCCACCCACCCACCCCGGATCCGCCACTGTATTATGAATGAATTTCAAGAAAACTACTATACAGTTGGACTAAATAATTACAAGTATTTTTCAACTAGCAACAAAGAATACAATATATTTAAAAATGATTGTCAAAATAGAATTGAGTGTTAATATTTCCATTACTAAAACTGGGAAGGGATCTTGTTCAGTTCGCCAGAGATGCTTAGAGTTTTTACTGTCCCAAGCAGTACCTCATGACTGGTGTGTGGGAAAGTGCACATGCAAATGTTTTCTTTGATGACGAGAAAATTACCAAATGTCTTTACATTCAGTGGCTGGTGATTAATGTATGCTCTAGTGGTCGTTAAACAAAAATATTGAAAAAACCCAACTTTAATTGTTTTAAAAAAGAAAAAGCAAACTGATTTGTTTACAATTTTATTATACAACATTTTTCAATTTATCTGAAAATTTACATTTGTCTGCATCCATTTCACGAGTACTAAGTCAATCTATTTTCAGATTTCAAACAACACAATCTAATTTACTCGTATTGAAATAAATCCAAACTGCATATCGTAAGCTGACCTTCAATTACTTTTGGTTGGTTCATCATAAAATGTCCTAAAAATACGTACAATGTGAGAAATATAACATATTAAATGTATGCATAGGTCAGTTTATATTTTCATCCTATTTTCTTTATTATTGGTGATTTTTTTTTTTTAATGGCCATTGTGGAACTTATTTTTTGGTCACCTTTTCTTTCCACTGCCCATTTTTTGTCCCTTTTGTTGTCCCCTTTTTTTGGCTTTATTTCCTTTCTGTTTGTCCACTTTCCTCATTTTTGCACGAGTATCTTTCTTCATTCGTCCATCAACTATTTTGAATTGACCATAAACTCCAGCAGGGCGTCGGGCTCTTTTGCCAACCCCTCGTTTAGCTACTACATAAGTCACTTCTTTCTTTTTATTCTTCAGTAAACCTGCCTTCTTGTAGATTCTGATCAAAAGAAATTTGGATATTGCATTTAATCATGGGCAATACTAACAGATTCACTGTATTCATCAGTCACTTCACAGATGATCACTGATAAACTATATGCATATATTTTATATAATTTTATAAATTATTTTGCATAATAATCAATTTTATGACATGTAATAAATGTTTATTGATGTTCTAGTACTAATGGGTGTCAATCATTTAGGACATATACATACACAGATTTTTTTTTGAGGTACGTTCTTGTGGATTTCAAATCCATTTGAACGTACCTCAAAAATAAAATCTGAATGTTTATCTTCATTCTACCATATTACACAGTTGAGTAAAGTTGTCAACAACAATTTCAAACTGGGAGATTAAGTAGATAGCCAATCAAAATCTAGTCATGCTAGGATGGTGATTTACTGACATGACCAGCTTCATTAAAATTAATACCACAACGTTTATCAAGCATCCAGTCTGATCTAGTATCATAAAAGTGCAGTTGGAATTAACCACGTAATCTATGCTTTTCATTTTATTTGAGAGTAGGAGTTGGAAGGAAGAGAGTAGGAGGAGGAGCACTATAATTTTAACTTTAAAGGAACTCGTTTGTTTTTTTATGGGAAAAGTAGACTGCGCAAGTTTGCAAATAGACCAGTAAAATGCCGCCCACCACCTTGTTTTGAAAACACTGATAATACAAAAAGTTGCCTAACCGACGTTTTCTTTACTTACTGCTAGGGTCTAAAATCTTGTTTCTGACAACCATACCCTTATCTTTTCATCTGAAATTTTAATGAATCTTTTTGTTTGGAATTTTTCTTCTTTCCAGAAGATCTAAAGGAAAATATTACAAGCTATCCCACCTAACAATATTTGACCAATTTTCTAAAACAAAAACACCCACTTTGTAGGCCACTTTTTTTTCAGCCATGATCACTATCATACATTACCGTAATAGCAAGGTTAGTGACAGTCGGTTCCACTTACTGTTTAATTTGTTGCCATTTTTCTTTTTCCGAGACATCCATAGCATCGGTCACAGATTCCGCTTTCTTGCGAGCTTTCTCCATTCTGTGAAGTTGCTTGAATTAAGAATATGTATGCAGTTTAATAATACAAGAATCTAATAAAGGCCAAAATTTAACATGCCAAGCCTAAACCTTACATTTGGCCCATTTGTTAAAGACGTTAGAATTCATCTCTTAAATAGTGCTCAACAAGTGGTTTATCAAAAGGCAGTGGAAAAAATTCATATAACGGATCCCTTACTACTAACAGAAAATTGTAGCCAGTTTCCTCTGAAGACTCAGGTTTACCAAATGTTTGATATCTAACAGACTATGATTAATAAATTAATGTGCTCTCATTAAAAATAAAAATTATATTAAGTTTATTATGATTAAATTTTGAAATGGTCACACCACACTGTAGAATAATCCATGGTTGAAGAAAAATGGATTCTTTTGGAATCGCCTTGTTTTTTTTGTTTTTGTTTCTTTTGTTTAACAACACTACTTGAGTGCATTGATTTATTAATCATCGGCTATTGATGTCAAACATTTGGTTATTTTGACTCGTAGTGAGTCAGCCTCCCAACAGGTTTTGAACCACAGTCATCAGCTTGAGCGTCCAACATTGCCCTGAAGTATAGCTGTGAGAATATAAACTGAGTCTCATAGAATTTGATGAAAAATGAGATGTGTACAAGTGAGAGCTGATCAAACTTCTGAGTGTGGAATATGACTGCACACTGTTTTATTTTTTTCATCTGGGATTGTGACTTGGTAAAGATGGCTTTACAAAACGTCATGTAAGAATAATTATCAAAATTTGAATGCACAAACTACCTCAAAAAAACCTTAAAAGTACATTCAAAATAAGACTACAATACTACAGCTTCCATCTGTAGGTTTCTCAGACTAATTAATCTGGGGAAGAAAATAATTAGCAAAAAATCAATAATATTTACTTCTGCATTGAGAAACAGAAAACGAAGAACAGAGCTATTAGTATTAATGGAAGCAACAGCATACAGGTTTTGTGAATGAGAATAAAGTTCATGCAAATTAGACGCATAATAAGATATTTGCTTGTTATTAAAAATGGTTTGATTGATTGGAACAAAACAAAATAGCCTGCATAAATGAAAATATATATATATTATATATAGGTACCATCGACAGGAATGCATTACTTTACTGAGATATCATTTTTTTTTTTTTAAAAGCAGGTACAGATACAGGATTTCTGACCCACTACTGAAAAGGTTTGTTGTTTAATGACAACACTAGAGCACATTAATTTATTAATTGTTGGCTACTGGATGTCAAACATTTTAATTGGAAACCTAAATTTTTCCATTAGCAGCAAGTAATCTTTTATAAGCACACCGGCCTAAGTGGCACTGTCTCTTTCATGGCTGATAGGTACTGGGATCAAATCTCGGTCGAGGTATGACATTTTTAATCTCGCTACCTGCTCCAACCCAGAGTCAGTGCTCCACAAAGTCTCATTGAGTAGGTGTAAGCAAGTTACACCGCCCAATGGTCCACAACTGATTTATCAAAGGCTGTGATGTGCTGCCCTGTCTATGGGAAAGTGCATATAAAAGATCCATTGCTGCTAATTGGAAGGAGTAGCCTATGTGGCAGAAGCGGGTTTCCTATAAAAAAAAAACATGAGTCACAGAATACGATATGTCAAGACACCCAATAGCCACTGAACATACAATGTGTTGGGGTTTCGTTAAACAAACAATCCTTTCCTTTTATAAGCACATTCATTCCGACAGAACAGCATATACCATGGTAGTTTCATTTAAATGCTACTGCATATCTAACCAAGTTTTACAGACTAAGAAAGAAAAAGGACTGTTTAATGACATCCCATAAAACTTTATTCATGGCTATTAGATGTCAAACACACTGTTTGCAACTCATGGTCTAGAGAGGCAACCCACTTCAACTACAAAGGCTACCCTATCCAATTAGCAGTAAAGGATCTTTTATACATTCACTTTCCGACAGACAGGACAGAACATGCCATATCCTTTGTTACAGCAAATATGAACCACTGGCAGGAAAAAAAAAACCCCAGGTCTGCATAAGGGGATCAATATAATGACTGTCATAGGGTTAGGGTTAGGAAAAAAAAAAAAACCCAGATCTACATAAGGGGATCAATATAATGACTGTCATAGGGTTAGGGTTAGGAAAAAAAACCCCACCCAGATCTACATAAGGGGATCAATATAATGACTGTCATAGGGTTAGGAAAAAATAAAAAAAACCAGATCTACATAAGGGGATCAATATAATGACTGTCATAGGGTTAGGGTTAGGAAAAAAAACACCCAGCAGATCTACA
>JAULBS010126647.1:0-13718 GCA_032355785.1 Symmetromphalus regularis
AAATCATAACCAGTGACTCACATGAGTTGAGATAACAGTCGGGACACACCTCAATCTCGCTAACCTGTTATAAAAATAACAATATTACAAATCATCTCCAGTGACTCACATGAGTTGAGATAACAGTCAGGACACACCTCAATCTCACTAACCTGTTATAAAAATAACAATATTACAAATCATAACCAGTGACTCACATGAGTTGAGATAACAGTCGGGACACACCTCAATCTCGCTAACCTGTTATAAAAATCCATATAACAATATTACAAATCATCACCAGTGACATTAACTTAAGAAAACTGGGATATTTTCCATTCCAACCAATGGTCCACTACTGATTCATCAAATGCCGTGGTATGTGCTGTCCTGTCTGTGGAAAAGTGCATATAAAAGACCTCTTTGTGCTTATCGGAAAGAGTAGCCTATGTGGTGACAGTGGGTTTCCTCTAAATAAATATTTCAGAATGACTCATGATATTTATGAATATTTATGACTGACGTCCAATAGCCGTTGATAAGATAAAAAACAATGTGCTCTAGAAGCATCGTTAAATAACACAAACTTTACTGGGATGAAATCTAGCTCAGATATTGGAGCATTTGTCTTAATTGCTTGGGTCATAGGATCAAACCTCGTTAATCTCAGTTTTTTGTTCATTCCTGCGCTAGCTAAAGCCAGTGGTATTTGCTGTCCTGTCTGAGGGAAAAGGCATATAAAACATCCCTGGCAGCTAATAGAACAATGTAGTAGTTCGTATCAAAATTACCAAATGTTAATTACATTCTACCCATTTCCAGTTGTTTTCACTTGCTTTGGGCAAGGGAGCATTAATTATTTTCTATTCCTGAAAGACAGACATTTGATAATTAAAACTAACCTCATGCTTGCAGATCTTCAGCATAGTCTTGGCCGTGGAGGTCAACTTGTGATGAACTAAATAATAAAATATAACAAATAACTCACACTACCTTAAACACGAATACATGTATACAACAAGAATACAAATTCATAGTATTGGTTGTTTTTAGGACAATGACACCACAAAGGTACACCAGTAGCTAACTGATAGGATATCGGACTCTCAAGCTTAAGAGTTTCTGTCTGTGAACCGGTCAGTCATCAGATCGATCCTTCTCTGTGGACCCATTTGCTGTTTGGGCTATTTTCTGTTCCAACTAGTGATCTACAACTGGTTCATCAAAGGCCATGGTATGTGCTGTTCTGTCTGGGGGATGGTGCATATAAAAGACCCCTTGCTGCTTATTGAAAAGAGTAGCTTATGTGGCAGTTGCGTGTTTCCTCTAAATACATATGTCAGAATGACCATATGATTGATATCCAATAAAAAATCAATGAGCTCAAGAGGCACAAACTTTCTATAAACACTCACTAAAACAGATGAGATAAAAAAAACTAATTAAAAAATTTATCATCCTATGTTTTAGACATTTAAATTTTGTCCACGAACAGCACGTTAATCTTTGAGCTACTCCCTAATTATGAATGACACCTAATACTATGTAGCATAATCCATACTATAAAATTAATTACTACATATTAACCTTCTGGACACTGCAGGCGACTTTTCTCGACAACCTCACGCAAAAGCCAGGCAATGAAGGCGATATTTCTCTACAAACTCTGGCCCTTTAAAATTAGTATTTCCTGTTGCTTAAATGCATTATGGGAGGAAATGATGCAATACCTATCAACATAGGATGTTCCCAATTGCAAATGGCGGATTTCTGAAGTTTGAACTTGTTTATCGATTGAAATTTTTGGTGTAAATTTGGGTCTTTTTTATGAAGTTTTTCGTAACGTGACGAGGAATGACAGCGCAGCACTATGCAGATTTTGAAGAGCTAATTGGGAATAAATAGTATTATGAGGTTTACCGAAGGTGAGGATTTTGATTCTGAATATCGGGAGCAAACAGCGAGAGAATTTATAAATAAACATTTTGAATGGCACAGAGTGTGAGGGCGAGAATATGGTATTGAATGTGAGCGATCCGACCATAAATACGAATTACCAAGCATAGATTATGGTTTTTTTGTTCATTTGTTTTTATGCTTTTCTAGACTGCAAAATCCAAAAATAATATTAATTTGTTCATACCTTTATATTATTTTATTGTTTTGTTAAGTTTTAAAGACAAAATATTTGCTCAAAATGAGATGCCTGTCAAATTGATTTTTCTCAAAATTAATTCAGTTTTTGGGGGAAGTAACTCTTAAAAGAATTCAGTAGTCTAAAGGTTAAAATGGTAAATGGCACATTCTGAACCCGATAAAGACAGTATCTTGTGGCAGTAACTAGTTGACAATAGATAGTTTCTGTCAGATATCAGCTTTGTCTTGTGATGGTTAGAATTGTGAATGGCACATTCTGTACCTGGTAAAGACAATATGTTATGCCAGTAACTAGTTAAAGTATTGGAGTTTCGAGATAAACATAATCATGCTGTCAAAACATTTTATAAAACATTTAATGTATGTTTATTTTTATAAATGGAAAACAATTAAAGTGGATTGATCAATTGGATAAATTTTCTCAAGAAATAAAAAAGCTGAGGTTACAGTTCATGGTATTATTAAGTTATATTTCTGTCAAACTTTGACAAAAAAAACCCATGAAAATGCACCATGGGCCAACAAAATGTGCTTGTGAGAAGTCAGGAACTCAATACCACCATGCTCAAGATAACAGTTGTTAACTTGGTAACATTACATATGGAAAAATGTCAAAAACAGTAATAAAGCTTGAGATAGTCTGGTACTTGAGAGTACAGATTGAAATAACAGTGGTTAACTTGGTAACATTACATATGGATAAATTTCAAAAACAGTAATAAAGCTTGAGATAGCCTGGTACTTGAGATTACAGATTGAAATAACAGTGGTTAACTTGGTAACATTACATATGGAAAAATGTCAAAAACAGTAATAAATCTTGAGATAGCCTGGTACTTGAGAGTACAGATTGAGATAATAGTGGTTAACTTAGTAACATCACGGGCCGATTTCTCGTCGACAATTCAAACTGTGTCCACACGTGTTAAAAGAATGGGTTGAACTGTAGATCATGGCTGAACCGTCAACGAGAAATCGGCCCTAAATATGGAAAAAGGGCTGGACCAGCAAAGGTACAGAGGTCAAAATAACTAAGTTTGAATGTATTTAAGACATCTTGTTTGTTTTTTTGTTTTCACAGAGACAGTTGTGGAGTGTTTGGGAAGAGCCAGTTTTAGAAGAAGGACCAAAGCCTACCAAGAGAACATCCCTGAAGAAATTGGAACCGAAGGAGGACCCCGAGCAGGAAGCTATCCCAGCAGGCAATGCTGCCCAGAGTCAGGTCCCGCAACTCATTTATGGAAACCCGTATATAGAGGAGTCGATGAAATTGTCGCAGGAGGGAGCTGCAGCTGCATCGGCTGCCAGTGTTGTTATGTATGTGTCTTCTTTGTTACGGGGGCTATTTTCCATTCCAGCCAGTGGTCCACAACTGGTTCATCAAAGGCTGTGGTATGTGCTGTCCTGTCTATAGGACGGTGCATATAAAAGATCCCCTGCTGCTTATCGGAAAGAGTAGCCTATGTGGCAGCAGAGGGTTTCCTCTAAATACATATGTCAGAATTACCATATGATTGACGCCCAATAACCAATGATAAAATATAAATCAATGTGTTCTAGAGGCGTCGTTAAATAAAACAAACATTTTTTTTTGTTATGGCAACAATTATTTTACAGATTACAGATAGTTTTAAGCATGATTTGGGAGTCATCAGATGAAATAAAAATAATATTTTGACTTGCAGAAATAAACCAATTTAACCAAAACATGTTTTTTTTAATTGCAAAGTCTGTTAGCTTTATAATGATACTAATTTAAAACGGGTAAAACAAGAAATAAAGTTTAAAGATGAAGAATAATCAATGAGAAAATGTAGGCTATTTTTTTTATAAACTTGACTGAGAATTTACCTACACGCTGTCAAACAGATTTGTATTTTCTGTAGCCGTCTATTCTTTAAAGCCAGATTTTTAATTACTTTATTTACCAGTTGTTTTCTTTTTAAAACCATTCCACTTCCATTTTTTTTCATTGATATTTTCTAAATAATAATTAGAAGGAGAGAATTTTTCTTTAATGATATAGTTTTTACAGTTGGTTACATGAAACATAGCTTTAAATAATTATGTAATTCAAGTAAACATGAATGATTGGTTTCAAGTATACTAAACCATATAAATGTTTTACAAACATTCAAAGAACTGTAACAGATGCATTAAAAATTATTATTTATGCTGATTCACAACACATAACCAGTACCGGATTTATAAGGGGGCAAAGGGGGCAATTGACCCCTGCCAGAGGGTCCCTCCAGACTAAGGACTTCCTTTATAAAAAATGTCATAATTATAAAATTAGTTCTATTTTTTATTTGTCATGTAATTTAATTTCTATGTTATGGGGCCCCCGAACCTGAAGTGCCTCAGGTCCCCCAAGTTCTAAACGCGGCCCTGCACATAACCTACTAAGTATGCAAAGACAGACAAGATAAAATGGAAAAAGCAGGATGGCAGGGTGGTATATGTTGTTCTTTTCCTGTTTCTTTTCTTTTCCTTTTTTACTGTACTCATGGACTATAACAAATGCATTAAAACATTTTAAATTTGTCTAGGTCATCTTCCATCTCATATCCACCACCACAGGAACCTGCTCAGTTTGCTGAAACAGGGGAGATAACTGAAGAAGAACCTGATATGAGTCAGACATTTCTTGTTCCACTTCCAGTGAGAGCTCTTCCCATTCCATTACAACCAGAGGTTCTGCCCACAGCCCGAATGGCAGCACTTAAAGCAGCCCTGCCCTGGACAGGTACCAACATTTCATTAAAGGGACAAACCCTAGTTTTATGAAGACTGCCATTGGTTTTAGACATTATAACACACTTTCTTTTTTTAAGACGACTACTACCTGTTTTAGATATTGTAAAGTATTCTCTAGTTTTAAGTTTACAAAAGGGACTCTGTTGGTCCTAGGTTTAACAGTTATGTTATATTTGCTGAAGAGACTGTTGGTCCTAGGTTTAACACTTATGTTATTTTTGCCAAAGAGACTGTTGGTCCTAGGTTTAACACTTATGTTATTTTTGCCAAAGAGACTGTTGGTCCTAGGTTTAGCACTTATGTTTGCCAAAGAGACTGTTGGTCCTAGGTTTAACATTTATGTTGTTTGCCAGAGAGACTGTTGGTCCTAGGTTTAACACCTGTATTATGTTTATCAAAGGTCCTAGGTTTGCCAATGTTTGCCTTTATGCTTTGGGGAGGGTTTGGGGGTAAATAATAGTAATAATGTATTATTTTAATGGTTACTGTAATTAGTTTCATTTGAAGACACCCCAATAGTCAATGTTTGCTTTTGTGCTGGGGAGGTGTTAAGCAAATAATTAATAATGTATTATTTGAAAGAAATATTAAATTTTACTTTATTTATATTTTTCAGAAAAGTGTTCATTTATGTTTGAGACAGGAATGAGTTTCCCCTCAGCTCCACCAGATTCATATGCAGAAAGGTAACTCCAAATAATAAAGAAAATAATAGATTTAAAGATATTAATTCTGTAGTAACGTGTATCATATATTTATATTGCAGACTCTTGAATGGTCATACTGCCAAGCTGTTTTCTGGAATTAAATAAATGTATTTTGAAAAATGCAGAATGATTTGATGGCAGTATCACAATAAAAGATTGTGTTTTTTATAATCAGCACAACTACTGAAGGGTTATTTATATACAGTGGTACTGACAAGTGAAGAGATAACTCCATAGGTGATAGTTTCAAGACAATTGCCTGATTTCCAGCAGTCTGTGCTGCCCCACCCTTACTCACCAAATTTAAAAGTAATTTGTTATTAAAAAATTTAATTTCCAATATTATTTTGTTATTCTTCGTTCCACCATTTGTCAGTCTGATATTTACACCTATCTGAATATCAATCATGGCATCCTCCATGCACCACCATGTTGGCTGCATCACCATTGGTCATAATGATTTTGTGGGAAGGTAAGTTGGTAAGAAATGAATCAAAGAAGCCACCTACAAAAAGGATGAAACTTTTTCAGTTTTCTCCAGAAATCTGGTTTTTCTACTTCGTCAGAATTTTTTTTTTTTTTTTCCCTGACGACAAAGGCACTCATTCACTGGTTACATCCGGGCTTTTTGTCCTTCTGGTTGCATTTGTTTTTTGTTCCATGCTTTTATTTGGTGTGTGCAATGGCAGAACATTCGTTTGTTGAGAGTTAAGTGTTTTAAATAGTGCTGTTTTCTATATGGAGAGGTTTCATCAACAATTTTTATGTTTCTTTCTGAAGGCCAGTTTCATTACTCAGGTTCCGTACAGTAATCTTTACTGCTAACATGTTTTTCTTTTTAGCAGAATTATTGGGGAAAATGGTGACGTGATTAAGAAGTGTCCTCTTTGTGAAACATTCTTTGAGTCGGACAGCGTCGACTTTGGCTTACATTACATGGAACATTTTGGACGAATCTGTCCCATATGCCAGCTGCAGGCCGACGATAACGTAAGCAAGGAAGACTTTGAGTATCATGTAAACTGCTGTATTGAGAAAGATAACAAGTGCGAGTAGATACTTCTCGAGTGAAACTTCTCGAGTGAAATGATTCGTGACCAGAAGAATTCACTGATCATAGTTTTTTATTCAGTAACCTATTCACGACTATATCAGTCATGGTTTTTGTTTTTACTGTTAAGAAACATTTAAAAAGGAATCCTTGCTCTGTATAAAACGTATGTATATATTGTATGCTACCAGTGTTTTTGGTAAGTGGATTTTGTTTGTGTAATTAGTATGATCCAAGGTTTTAACCAATTAGATGGGTTTATATACTTTTAACAAATGGATTTAGAATAGAATTCTTGCTGTGCATGACACTTTTGTATTCAGGGCCATAAATAGCAATGACAAGAGGAGCTGTTGCAAAATGTGTCCTTTTTGACCAAAAATAAAGTTGATGGTACCAAAAGAGGATCCATTTTTATCGGTACTGTCATGGGAGCAATTTAGGGCAAGATCTTGTGTAATGTTTTTTTTTTTTTTTTTTTTTAATCTCCCTTGACTATCCTTTTTGTTACGTTAGCTATGGTCCTGTGATTTTTATTTATATATCAATTAATATCTAAAATAATTTGTTAGCTTTTTAAAAATGTGACTCAAGCACTGAGAAAAAGTGATTAATAAATATTGTAAATAATGTATGTTTGTGTGAATAGTTTTGTATTCGTGACCACAGTTTGATTTTGTTTATACAGTCCAATTATGTTTGCATTGATTGTTAACACTGACTGTCGTGTAATATAGAGGTTTCTTATCTTTGATTCTGAATATGCTTAGTTTGTACATTATGAAACATAGCTTGATGAATTATAAACATTTGAGTATTATTCTGCAAGCTTATTGTGTAGCTGTGACCATTGCTAGCTTTTATACTTTGCAGTTGTATTTGCAATGATATGATATATTGTTAACACTTTAGCTACCATACACGCTGTAGAAGAGATTCACCTTTATTTATAAATATTTTCTTAGTAGCTTGTTCACAAAAAATATTTTTAAGACAAAAATTATTAACACTTTTTAAACATTACATTGACTACATTTTTTGTAAATTCCCCTTTGATAGTATTGGCTGGCCATTATTGTTGTCACCTATAATGTACAGGTAAACTTGTAATAGAAAAATGTGCTTTGCATATGTCTAGAGGCCTAGAAATAATTATTTTTGCTGTACCAGTCAGAATGTCCTATTTCAATCGGTTTGTGCTGGTTATTATGTACTGAATATTTCCCTGTCACACAATTTAACATGTACAATTGAAAATATACAACCCTTGCAGTTAAGAAAATGTCCACGGCAAAATAAATGCTATAGAGAAGTGTTGTCAATGGCATTTCCCACGTTTTCTTTTCTGTGTTTGCAAAGGAATTTTTTTTAATTATTCCTTGGCAAAAAAAGTCTCGTGGAGAAAGCAAAACCCTGCGGCAATCTCCACAGTATTACTGAGTGCCGTGGGCAATTTCAGGGGTGGAATATATACTGCTTAGGTTTCCTACTGTATATTTTTGTTATTGTTTATGTTAACCCCGTTTCTGTCTTGTAGACAAATTGTGAGTGGCTTTTATATAGAAAATTGATGTTGGTTTTAATTAAAAGTCAAAACATGATTGTCAGACAAAATTGTCTACAAATTAACTTTATGACAGTCAGGGTTCCCGTGGTCATTAAAAACCTGGAAAAGTTTTGAAATTAGCAAAATATAAAGTTTTGAAATGTTGGTTAAAACTGAAAAGTCATGGGAAAAGTTTTCAAATTTCCACATCAGCCAAGATTTTTTTGATCATGTTGATCAGATTGTGATGCTTTATGTCCCTGAAAACCATGTTTTTCACCATTGAAAGTCTTTCCTCCATGAAGAGTAAAAACTCGGTCTTTTTATGCAGATAGAACATTCAATTTTTCCAAATTTCAATTTTAGCTCATGGCAGTGTGATAAATCTATATATTTTTTACAGATTTGTGTGCAAAAAGGTCATTAAAAGTTTCAAAAAGTTATGGAAAGAATTTTGAAATTTGATTCTTGGAAGTCTGCAGGAACCCTGAACAGTCAGATCTTCCAATATTTACTGGAAAGTGCCTATATCTGAGCATATATGAAACGTCAGCAGTCAGTGTTAAATTAGTACTGAGAATGGATTGTTTTACTTTTCTCTATCAGTGATAAGTGTAATGTGAGAATTAAAAAAAAAAGTAAATTATTTTTAGCTTGTTATTTTTTGTTTTGTTCTGTCTGTCAATTTTGGTTTTCACTGTATTCGCACTCTTAGAAAATTATTAATTTTGTAAACATTTTTTATTTCTTGAGTTTATGTCAAATTTTCTTTGTTAATACTGCTATATAATTTTTTTTTTAATAAAATAAATATACTTCCCAATCTTGCTGGTGTTTGTATATAATGTAATTGCTAGAGGTAATACAAATGAGGCTAATGTTTTTTTCCAGTGATTTCTGAATATAGGGATATATCTCTTACTGCTTAGCTGTAATTAAGCTTCTAACTTTATATAGTGTGTGTGTTTAGGTTTTCACCTTCAGTGTCGTGATAATTGCTGCTACTCCATCACTAAGCAGATGTGGACACAGGTTTTAAGGAAACTGGGTGGACGATCAATTGACAAATGTTTTTTGTTTTCCGTTTTTAAGGCATTACCAGATTTTTTTAAAGTTCCAGATTAAATGAATTTTTTTAATCGTTTCTTAGAAAAATAAAGGAGAGGTTAAACCCCCTAAACTCCTGTGTGTCCCCTACTGACTAGACATTCTGTTTTCTCTGGTACTATCTAACTATAATAGAGGTTATTCACTTGATATCCTTTCAGTTGAGTTGTTTCCCTTGGTGCCCATAATGCAATTTCAACTCTTAATTTGTATAGCTTTACCATGTATTTGAACTTCTTAAATAACATACATGCACATATTGGTCATAAAAGTAATGTTATTCTCAAATGATCTATTAGTATGAGGTTAACATGAAGCTCAGAACAATACATGTGGAGTACAGTTGAGGCATTTGTAGAATTTCTTTTGAAAACAGTAGTCTGCATATCCATTATGCAGCCAAAGGGAGATAATCTGTTCTTTGTGTATACTGTCTTCAGATGGACATCAATGTAAATGTTAATATGTAGACAGGTTGTGGGATTTCAGAAATTGTCGCAAGGCAGATATTAATTTTTTTTATTGTGTATGTGTGTTTGTTCGAATATGATAATTGTGTGGACAGAGAAAGTGCTGTGTCAAAGGCTGTGATTTCCTGAATGATTTAATATTAATTAGATTATTTTATCAAGACCATGCTGCAAGAAGTGGTAACACACATTTTTTTATGAGACTTATGTTTTTGTATTCCGGGCCAGTGCTGGATTAAAGCAGCTGGAGGCTCTGGGCTAAGAGAGACCTTGGGTAGCCAAATTGAATAGCATATGATCATGATAACCAGGAGGGTGAAGTTAGATTATGAGGCCCTCCTAGATCATGAGACCCTCCTAAATCATGATGCCCCTGGGTTGCAGCCAGTTCAGCCAATATGTGCTAGAAGAGACATTGGGTGCCCAAATTGAATAGCATAATTTTATTATGATCATAATAACAAGAGGGTGAAGTTAGATTATGAGGCCCTCCTGGGTCATAAAGCCCTCCTAGATGATGAGGTCCTCCTTGATCATGTGGCCCTCCAAAATCATGATGCCCCTGGGTTGCAGCCAGTTTAATAGCAGGGCTAGCTCTGGCACAACAGTAACATTCGCCAAATTATCTATAAAAATGTCAAAAATTGAAAAGTCATCTTTTTACTACACTTAAATGGCTATTATTAAAAGAAATTATTTCGCCAGAATACATTAAAATTTGCCAAATGTTTTTAAATTTCGCCTTTGTCGAATTTGGCGAGTGGCAGAGCTAGCCATGAATAGCATATGAGAAATGGGATGCTGCAGCCCCCATGGATTACTTGTCCCGTATGTAAATCCAGCACTGGTATTCCCCAATAACTCCCACTGGTTCAGGCTTTCTCCATGCTTAGAGTATCATTAGTCAAGTCGCAGGTGGGATCTAGCTCAGTGGGTAGTTGCATTGGACATCTTTGGTTAGATTTATTCCGAACCAGTGCCCAACATTTGGTTGTCAGAGGTTGTGGCGTTTGCTGTCATATCTGTGGGAAAGTGGATATAAAAGATTTCTTTCTGCTTGAGTTTCTTCTGATGATGTGTTAATATTATAAACAATTTGACATTCAATAGCCTATTATTAATAAATCTATCTGTTCTATGGGTGTCATTAAAACAACTTAACTTTTTTCTTCTTTGCTTAACTATTCATTAGTCATGTCGATTTTCATTTACTCGCAATAAACAAAATGCAATACCTAGTCACTGCAGCATGGTCTTAACACGCGATGTGAAGTAATTGTGGTGGTTTAGTTTATGTAAAGTGTCTTTTCACATAAATGCAATGTAATGACATTAAACTCATATAAAAATGTGTTTGTCTTAGTTTTAGTATGAATTGAATCTAAGATGACAAAAATATATCTCTGCACAAAGCAGAGACCAAGAGATGTATCGCCTAGATCGTGAGCATCTTATCCTATAAAGCCACACCCTTGGGATGATATTTGTTGAAAAGCACAACATTAAGTAACCTAATTTCTGAAGCTAGAGATTTTAGTAACCTTGTAAGTGCTTTCTAGCACCACGAATTGTGACTAATAACGAAAGATCCCATTTAAAACATTAATTAGTCAATGATTAATAAATTGATGTGCTCTTGTGGAGTTAAAAAAAAACCGAAAAACTTAAGGGTATGAAGAGAAAGCCATAGAAAGTTTGCATACAGTGTATTAGTCAACTATTGTAAAACTGATTCTGATATAAATGTGAATAGCAGCTTTGTACGATTGTATAATCGAAAAGCAAAATTTTCTTTTGAATATACCTCAGGGCCGTTGGAACGAAATTTATGTTTGGTGGGTGCCATTTCTGACCATCATAATTTGCCGGTGAATAATTTAACTGAATAAAGAACATATTTATGGAAATTATATGGGGTGGGGGTTACTGCCGCCCCCCACCCGTCTCCAACCTACGCCCCTGTACCTACTATTGTAAATATACTTGTAAAAAAATTCGAATCTAAAGCAATTAATAAAATAAGATTTTGTAGATAGGTTGAATTATTATTTTTTCCAGAGAATGTCCATTTCACTAAAAACTGATATTTTACAAACATTATTTAATGATGGGGTCTAGCATTGTCGTTCATAAACGCTGGTTTCGTCGCCAAAGTATGGTCATTGGTTGTCAGTGCAAGGGACGACAACGGTTTCCCTCTACCATTAAAATTGCCTTGAACAGTAACCAGATCCAACTTGCAATTATGCAAAACGCATCCCACACCTTCACAGAACCACCGCCAAATGGAATGGTTTCCTGGATGTTGTTGACGATATAGGCAGCATTTGATTGCTTCCAGACACTAGTTCTTCCATCAGTGATATACAGAAGAAAGCAGCTTTCATTTGACCAATGAATCTTTCCCCATGCTAAACGTGCTGCTTTGTGTGCTGGTGTCAGGGGACATTTGATAGGCCTCGTCTCTCGGTACCCAGCGGTCTTCGGCCGATTCCTTACGGTCCTCGTTCACTTGGCCCTTTTAGGAATCCACTTATTCATCAAGATCTTGCTACTTCGAACAAGTCTTAACAACGCCCTGTTTTCTCGTGAAGATGTTTTACGACGGTTCCTGTCCTTGACGTCATTGGTTTGTTAGTGTTTTAGTACAAGTCAGACTAATTACAGCAGGCGTATGATTTTGATCCAACTGACGCCAAGTTTCCCTGCATGACAATTCTGCATTATCCAATAATCTGTAACCTAAAACAAACATAAAACTTAAAAGGACCAAAACTTGGTTATCCACGTGTGAGGGAAGTTTTCTGCACGTGCTATTTATGCGAGTTCTTGACTTCCGAGGACAACGAGACCACAGTATGTAGGGTGGGAAGGGACATGATTTTTACAATATTGATATTACCTGGCAACCACACTCAGTGGTAATTTGGTGACATTATATATTGGGTAGTGCTTAATTAATTTCCAAGCAGATATATAATTTTCGATTTCTTCTTTCCTATCTGCTTTTTCTCCAAACTCTTGCTCTCAGATTAATAATTACCACTACTGTAACTATGTTTATATAGAGGTTATTAAACGAGTTGCCATTTTATAAAATTTATGTCCCGGGTAAAATAATGTTTCATTGTCACGAGCTTTAAAGAGTGACAAAGACAAATATTTCACGAGGAACATAAATTTGATAATAAATTGTAATGAGTTTCATACTTGTAAACATTTTGGAATTAGAAAGTGGTAGGATTTTACGACGAAGCCGGGCGAGGGGGCACGCTCCCCTTCGAAGGTATCCGTGAATATCCTACGGTTGTGGTCGTGGTTCTTACATCTAAAGCTGTAGGATATTCACTGATACACCAAGTAAACGTGAGTATAACTTTCTTTTAAGCCCAGTATCGAGATTAAAAATCCCATGTCTCAACAGAGCTTTTATCCCAGTACCTAACAGCGAGAGTTCGACAGTTTAAACGCATACTCTCACAGAATCCTTGGCCTCATTAATTTTAAACAAAAAATTCATTTCAAATATGAACATTTGATTTGTCCATAGAAATACTTCATTCAACTACTTACATAACCATCGCATCTCGCTTATTATCAATATGTTAAAAAATATTAATGAATTATGCTCACGGACAAATAAATAGAAAGTGACGTATGCATTTCGAGTCACGTGACGGGTATTTCCCGTTAGCCGTTATGTTAAAACTTCTGAATACTTTTGTAGCAGCAAAATCGTTTCGTACTAATTTATTTCATCCTACGAGGAGTTCTTATCTTGAAATCTGACATTTTTAAATGTGAAAACAATGGATCGTATTGGGATGGAATTCCCTATACCATGTCTCAGTTAAAATGTCTTGCATGATATGAAAACGAGATCTAGTATAACAAATGCATGTAAGATTCATTCGTAATCAATATTTAGACCACAAAGCCCC
>JAULBS010126658.1:0-13718 GCA_032355785.1 Symmetromphalus regularis
AATTAAGAGGATTCTACTGTAGTATCATGTGTGCGACTATGCAATTAATAGTATTCTACTGTAGTATCAGGTGTGCGACTATGCAATTAAGAGGATTCTACTGTAGTATCATGTGTGCGACTATGCAATTAATAGGATTCTACTGTAGTATCACGTGTGCGACTATGCAATTAAGAGGATTCTACTGTAGTATCATGTGTGCGACTATGCAATTAAAAGTATTCTACTGTAGTATCATGTGTGCGACTATGCAATTAAGAGGATTCTACTGTAGTATCATATATGTGTCAAATCTATCTGATCCAAACTTTTAACAGAGCATAAACTACTGGCAGGCCTTCCATTGGTACTGTCACTCACTGTTATTATCCCATATATCACGTTCTTCAGACCTCGCAAATTTAATTCATTTTTAACTGAGATCTGAATGAAAACACTCTGCAATGAAGTGTGCCAACAATGATAAAATTCTGCTGTACCCAGTCTGCCACAATGCACACTGTGTAGAAGAAAAATACATTAGTGTGCTCTGCAGGTAGGGGGGGAATAAAAATATGCTAAATGAAACTGGTAGTGCAAAAAAAAAAAAGTGACTACATGAACGACTGAAATGAACTGAAATTTTAGTGGGACGGTGCATATAAAAGACCATTTGCTGCTTATCAGAAAAGAGTAGCCTATGTGTTTCCTCTAAATACATATATCAGAATGACCAGATGATTGACATCCAATAGTCGATGATAAGATAAAAATCAATGTGCTTTAGAGGCGTCGTTAAGTAAAACAAACTTTACTTTTGAACTGAAATTTGAATAAATTTTACTTTTACATTTATACCAACAAACAGCTACATGTGCATTAACAAAGAAACGGGAGCAGAATGTAGCTCAAGCGGTAGCATGTCCGCCTGTGAAACTGTCGGTCATTGGATCGATCCTTCTCAGTGGACCCATTTGTAGTTTGGGCTATTTTCCATTCCAACCAATGGTCCACAACTGGTACATAAAGGCTGTGGTATTTGCTGTCCTGTCTGTGGGATGGTGCATATAAAAGACCCCTTTCTGTTTATCGGAAAGAGTAGCCTATGTAGCCCATTAAGATTGATCTGTCATAGACACACAAAAGAAAATGGCTGCCCATATAACATATAATTATTTTTTTCATTTTCTTTAATAATCAAATTGTAAAAAAAAAAAAAAATTTAAATAAAAATATTAAAAGACGATTTTCATTTTTAAAATGTTTTGTTTTGTTTAATAACAGTACTAATCATATTCATTTATTTTCATCGGCTACTGTGTGCCAGCCACCAACAGGTTTTGAACCACAGTCTTCAGCTCCATAGTCTGATGTCCTATAACTAGACCACTGAGATATTGAGAAAAACATCCACACCTTTAGATCTGTAACTTACAGAAGAAAAAACAAACAGTAGATATTCTAGCAAAACATTTTAAAATTCCATGCTGGCCTAATGTTTTAGTATCAGTTAGTATTCGATTGCCTGATAAGTTCAGTGACCTACAAAATACACCGTATTATGACAAACATTTGAACTAATTTGACAATTAACATTTTTTGTTGAACCCTCTAGAAGTCTGCACTTGCAAACATTGTAATCATTTCCTCCTTTTTACGGAATCAGAAAGTCATGCCATGTTATTAAACTAGGAAGAAGGCGTCCTGTAGGCCTACATTACCTCTACAAACATTTCCTCTATTCCAGACATTTTGCCTCGAAGTCAAATGGCATGAAAGAAAAAGACTGGTTATTTGATGACACCACAGCAAGCCTGGAAATAATTGTTTTTAGACTTGCCTGCCAAATTGTCCAATGTCAGTCAATTTGTGCTGGCCAAAAACGAAAACGTACCTGTCACCAAATTAAATTCAAATTTATAAAATTTAATATTGAAATAAATAGATATTAGTTTTAAAGAATAAAGTGGATTTTTTTTATTGCACTTCTCATCACAGACACTCGTGACATCATGCTATGTTAAAGCACAGGCCTGACGTCACATATTTTAGCAGCATATCCAAATCCCATTTACACACCTTATTCTATGTTATCAAACGATATCATTTAATGACACTGATGGGTGAACGGACAGGTGGACATTAAAAAAAAAAAAAATCATCAAAAGTTTTGGATCTTCAAGCTAACGTTGCCGGTTATTTAGGTCATTCGCAGGTTATTTAGATCATTCGGAATAAGTCTGCCGATTACGGATTCAAGTTCAAAGTACGGTTTATAGAGTCATCGGGCTTGACTGGGTCTATTAATAGATTTACTCCGTAAATGTAGTGGCTACTGTTCAGTTACCGCTAGGCATATGTAAGCATGTGTATGATCTTGAAACTCCCCAAAATATACATTTTAAACGTACAGCATCGATCTGATTTTGTGTCTGACAAAATGATCGCTAATATTAAATTTGTGACCGTCAAAGCTTGACAAATGACAATTTTGTACCGGATAATGTCCGTGACCAAGCACTTATTTCCAGGCTAACACAGCAGTCTATTCAGCACCTTTTAGGTCTCAGACATATGGTGTTTCCCCAACTCTTTGGTCTTTAGAGGAAACCTGCTACAATCACATAGGCTACTCTTTTTGATTAGTAGCAATAGATATTTTATGATTCTCCCAGAGAGGAAAGAATATACTGTAGCCTTTGATAAACCAGTTGTGGACCACTGGTCAGTGTAAGTGGTAATCAATGAGCCATATCGAGCATTCATTTTGGGTTAATACCGACTCCAACCGACATTAAAAATCTCATGCCTCAACTAAGATTTGATCCCAGTACCAACCAGCTATGGGACCGACAGCTTAACCACTGTGCCACAATCACCAGAATTGGCATGAGTAATCACTTGTTTAGAATGGACAATGTCTATCAGAGTTGAAGACAGATGACACCCGACAACCAAGGTAAAGTTCTCTACTTTTCATCATCCATAATTTATCTCATCATTTATCCAGTAACAACTCTCTGATCCTTTCATCTTCTATCAGTGATTTATCCCAAACTGTTACGTTATCATGAAACGAAATCCTTCCTGCACCTCATTTCTTGACCAAACAGGTGAGACAAGCATCTTCCAATTAGCAGACGGCCGCTGACTAGGGGCTGCCCCGGGCTGGTGATGTCACAGCAGTCACAGCCTCCTGGCTCAGTTTCCTGTGCTTTGTACAGAACCACATAAAGAAAACAAATCTGTCACCAGCTTGTCCCATCATCACTTAAGCAGATAATGTTTTCATTGGAATCAGTCGTGCAGAAAGTAGTATTTTGTGATTTTTGTTTTCCTCTTTCTTTGATACATCAGACATATAGAAAGTACTATCTTGTGATTTTCCATTTTCTTTGATATTTCAAACATAAAGAGTACTATCTTTGTCATTTTCCTTAAAATTTCTTTTCTATATTAGACAACCATAAAGTACTATTTTCCTTTTTCTTTGATATTTCAAACATGCAGAAAGTACTATCTTGTCATTTTCCTTTTCCTTTGATATTTCAAACATGCAGAAAGTACTATCTTATCATTTTCCTTTTTCTTTGATATTTCAAACATGCAGAAAGTACTATCTTGTCGTTTTCATTTTTCTTGTTCTTTGATATATCCGGCAAGCATAAAGTACTTTCTTGCCATTTTCAATTTCCTCATTTCTTTGGAAGTTGAACTGAAATCCTAGTCACAAATTTTAATAATAAAGAAATCCATTTGTACTATTAAAATATATTTTAACATCATCTGTAAAACTATTGTTAATGTTTCCTTTTACTTTTTCGTAGCCTAAGGTAGGATTTTCTAGGAATGTATTTACCTGATATTTTATTACAATTTATTTTTTTGTATAAAAGGGTCATTTCTGTGGTATAAAAGGGTTATTTCTGTGGTATAAAAAGGTTATTTCTGTGGTATAAAAGGATTATTTCTGTGGTGTAAAAAGGATTATTTCTGTGGTGTAAAAAGGATTATTTCTGTGGTGTAAAAGGATTATTTCTGTGGTGTAAAAGGATTATTTCTGTGGTGTAAAAGGGTCATTTCTGTGGTGTAAAAGAGTCATTTCTGTGGTGTAAAAGGGTCATTTCTGTGGTGTAAAAGGATTATTTCTGTGGTACAAAAGAGTCATTTCTGTGGTGTAAAAGGGTCATTTCTGTGGTGTAAAAGGGTCATTTCTGTGGCATAAAAGGGTCATTTCTGTGGTGTAAAAGGGTCATTTCTGTGGTACGAAAGGGTAATTTCTGTGGTGTAAAAGGGTCATTTCTGTGGTATAAAAGGGTCGTTTCTGTGGTGTAAAAGGGTCATTTCTCCGGTATAAAAGGGTCATTAATGTTATTTTCCACTTTTTTATACCCAAATGAACGCTAGGATGGACACTTTCAAACACAATGAATGATAAAGAAAACAATTTTCAAAGGCTAATCGTAGTTCTTTATATACATATATACTTATTGTGGTGGAGAGGGAGGGTCAGTTATCAAAAGGGCTATATTTGCTAACTCATGAAAATGATAGAAAAATGGGTGACCTCTGAGACCTCCAACAGTGAAAACTTACTCAAGATGGCCACCATTATATTCAGTTAGTTTTTCAAAATGCTTCATTTTACACACATGTATACACTTTGTCATTTATGACTATTTCAAGATGCTTAGCTATTTGATAACAAAAATTAACTATACTGGTTTATAAACTAAATGAAATCAATATTTTTTTTTTGTTAATTACAAAAACTAGCCCCCAGATGTTGGGTTTTTGGGGGTTTTTTTGGTTTTGTTTTTTGGGGGGAGTGTGGGGAGTTTTGGTAATTATGTATTGAAGATCAAAAGAAAGGTATACCAGGTGAATATTAGTAACAGCTAAATGGTCATGGTACATTGAATGTGTGAAAGTTCAGGTAAAAGATCACTTGCTGCAGGAGCAGGTTTCTTCTGTGAACCACATGTCACAAATACTGTGTCAGACACCTAACAATCACTGATTAACTCATGTGCTGTGGTGTCATTCAACAATTCTTTTCTTTTTTATTCAATATTTTTTCAAAATAATTCAAAATGCATATAAATTCAATATTTTTAACCACAAACTTTAATCTGTTGCAAACACAATGAAATTGTCATAAACATTCCTAAAGATATGAAATGAAAAACATAATTAAATGCACGCAGTATGAAAAGTGTTGTGTATGAATAACACAAGAATTATAACAAGCAATAAAAGCTTTTTACTTTCAATAATGGATAGCGCGACCTCCGACGACCAAACTCAGTACAGGTGAACTCTGGGCTGTGTATGGCAATAAATACTGTTATTGTTCGGAAAAGAATGTCAAAGAAACTCAATTGTCTGTCACAAGTAGCAGTATTTGAAGTAATGCTGCTAAAGCATGATTTTCTTCTCTACGTCCACTCCCAAAACAGTTCCAAACTTTTTAAACAATACATCAACCACTTTTGTACACCTGCACACAATTTCCTCATAAAATCTTTTCTACTTGAATAAATAAATAAATAATATTCTTGTAAGATCTGTTATTCATACCTTAGATTTTTAATGGAATTCCGATTTATAAATAAACACTATCCATAAACAGAGATCTGATCATTTTCACAACAAATAATTTCATAATAGAATAAATATTTCCTAAACTATTTAATTAAAAAAAAGAGAAAATAAAGGTAATATTATCACTATATTTAAAAAGTGCAAAAAAAAGAAGAGAGAAAAAGATAATATCTTCACTATATTTAAAAAGTGCAATATAAATATTATTTTATGAACTGCTTGTCAAATTTGCATTAAATTATGTTTAAAAGTTCATATGAACCCTAAGAATTAATTACTGAGCAATGCAGAAATTTAACTCAATGCTATTTAAACAGTTCCTCTTGAAAGAGATCTGTTATAAATAATTTCCTGCATGAAGAACGAAACTAAAGGTATCACTGAACCAAATCAAATTACACTGACAACCATAGTAACATTTCTCAATAAAAGTAATAGAAGCAAACCACAGGGCCAGTGTATAGACATAGAGTGTGACGCCTGCCATTAACTAGGACTCAAAGAAAATACACTGTCACATAGCATTTTAACCACTAACAGGGTATTTATATTGGATACCCTCAGATCTGCACAAAATGACATTTGCAATTTTCTTGCCACCCCAAGTATCAACAAGAACCAAGTGTCACTGATGTAATAATTATTCTAAAAAAAGATAATGAAATTACAGGATATATGCCATAGTATTTACATAATACCCACTGTCTCATATATCTACCAATCACAGCTGAGGTTTCATTCATTTCGGACAGATTTGACGGTGCATCTCGAACTCTGACCTGAAAATCACATGATTTGGTACATGCAACCTAAAGCACTCAGATTTGAATTTAAGCACCTCTGTCACCATGTATGATCAAGTTGCGGGATAACATGTCATATTGTGGATAAGAACGTCATTTCATTTATCACCAACTGTAATACACGATTAACTGCAATGTGAGTTTTACAACAGAGTACAGACCCCTGTTTACCTGCCGCAGCTTCACTGCAGTTTGACCAGTACAAAATGTCACTTTCAATCGGACAACATCAACGATTAATTCTTCAAATTTGCACTTGTTTGACTCGGCCAACAATCCTTGCTGCTGGCATATTGCCGATCCGCCAATCTCTGAGTTTAGTTTGCACAGACAACATTATCACCAAAGTCTCAAATTCTTAAATTGTGCTTTTCTTATGGTTGCAATATAATTTACAATACATATTTATTTAATCCCGCAATGCGACTAATAATTGCAATCTCGTGAGACATTCAGCCGTTGTCATTGCTGCCCCGTGCACACCTGGCTCACAGAGGTAAAACAGGTACGTCGTAACAGCTCGCTAGTCCAAGTTCCTGATAAAAGAGACAGGAAATTGCGATATCCCCGAGTTACGCAGTGACACCGTAATTCATGTGTATTCTTTGACATCCAGCAACAATCAATCTGAAGTCGGTGTTATTTACTCTCGGGTTCCCGAACCTGATAGTCGTCTCGACTCCCATTCAGCTGGCCCTTAACAAAGATCTATCTAGCCCTTATAAAGGTGTACGAGTACCTTACAAAGGGGTACAAAGTCCTTAAGGGCATCTACAGAAGTGAAGAGGGAAGGTAAAGATTGGTACTGCAGACCCAGTGTTGACGTTACTGATTAACAGTTAGGTAACAGTTGTATGTATACACACTCAACGTAATTAGGGTCTGAAATTGGTTGGGAGTGGCAGATTTGATAATTAAATACAAGTTCTGAGTAAATAAAAATTGCATGGCTTAGTGTTTATCAGAGACCCTTTTCTGTTTTTATTTATGAAACATGGAACATTTTTAGCATATAAACAAAATTGTCTGCAGCAATTTGCAATGCAGTGGAGATTGCACTGGAGTTTTTCATTCTCCACAGCACTTTCTGTGCAGCACACTAAATATTTTTTTAAAGGTGGTTTTTAAAAATTATTATTAAAAATAAAGTATACTTAATGCTAAAATTGCAGTGGAAAATGCTGTGGACACTAATTTCTTCTCAACATTTATTTTGCTGTGGACATTTTCTTAATTGCAGGGGTTGTATAATAAATTGTAATATCAACTCAGTATAATAATTTTAAAAAAAAACCTTAATTTGATTCCACCAAAAACTTTTAAAAACATTAATATGATGGGTATATAGAGAAAAAAGGCAATGTTTGTTTAATGATACCACGGAACATTGTTTATTCAGTGGCTATTAGGTGTCAAATAATGTATTTGTAACACATGGTGTACATTTAAAAAAAATGCTACCAGCATACTGTCAGATCTTTTATATGTCCAGTCCCACAGACAGGACAGCACATACCACATCCTTTTCCACACCATTCAAGGACCAATGGCTGGAACGGCAAACAACCCAATGGGTTCACTAAAAGGGCTGCTATCTTCAGGCAGGCACAGATGCAGGATTTCTGAAAGGAGGGGTCCAAATGTGATGGTAATGGTTAATTTTCACACCATTCCATTCTTAAAATGTGAAAATTTTAAAGAAAAAAGAGAAAAAGAGTTTTCATACCCCCAGGACTCTCCCTCCCCACCCCCACCCCCCTGGATTCACTAGTCAGGTATGGACAACAGTTTCCAAATATCAGGCATTCTGGATTTTAAATTTATTGAAAAAAAACCTATTGAGCACTTTTAATAGAAAACCTCTTATCTGCCATTGTCTAAACAAGCATATTTTATCCTTTTCACATGGATGTGGTTTGGACAGAGTTCAGAGTATTAACAAAACAACTAGGAATGTTGTTAAAATAATCCTTGACCCAAGTTAGCAACAGATGATGACAGTAATAATCAGATTGTTTAGACCGCAGATGAAGGAGACAGAAGGTCGATCCAGCCCTTTAAATAACTCCTTTATGGACACCCAGATAACACAATGAAGTTCATAGCAACAAGTACGTCTTGAATAACCGGGATCTCTCTTTCTTGAGCCCCACGAGGAGGCCGTCACTGGTGAAAGAAAGGATTTTAAACCGCTGGCATTCACAATGGAGTTTTCCTACTGAAGGGCCAATCCCTGGGAAGCAGGTATCGTGTTGTATGAGTTAAAGTTGGGGACAAAAGACAATAAATTCATAAACATGGGTTGGGCACTGGGCAAAGGTGCAATGTAAGGTATTTAGCATATTGAGGTCATCCCGACAGGTATGTCTCAGGTTTCCAGGTAACGTCCCCAGTGATTATCAGTAAGAAGCAGGTACAACACTACACAATAAACATAAAAAGAGGTTGGATATATCTCTGTGGTGAAGTTTGCCCGAGGTGTGAGACGTTTGTGTTCTTTTAGAAGATTCAGGGATCTTTGTTTTTCCATATGAAGAAAATCAAACAGATTTGATATTCATAAATTAAAATTAATAAAAATATCACTTTTGTGTAGATACAATGAGTAACTCATATTTTCTTTTTTTAAATTCTTTCAAAGGTTGTGATGTATAGTCGGTGGTAAACACTTATCCACCAAGTCTTGCGGAGCACCCACTCTGGGTTGGAGCTGGTACCAAGATTAAAAATTCCAGTACCTACCAGCTTTGGTTTGTTTTGTTTTAATGACACCACTACAGCACATTGATTTGTTAATCATCAGCTAATGGCCGTCAAACAATTTGTATTTTTGACACATAGTCAAGGGTGAGCCAGCCTCCAATGTATTTTGAACCACTGACATCAGCTTGAGAAAGTATTCACGTAATCAATAGTCATTTATTTCATAAACCAGACAACATTCACGACAGATATTCTGGAATTAGATAACCACACCATTTAGAAGGAGGTATGTGTGTGTATAGTAATGTCACAAGCTGCGTACGCACAATGTTTTTCGATTATGGTGAAACGGTCCATTAAAATAAAAAATCAATATTTCAACAAGCATGTTTTTTTGTTTGTGGTTGAGTGTATTAATATCACATTTGGCTGATTTTCTTTCATATTGGATTCTCACCAAAAAACAAAATCTCATGTTTTATAGGAAATACAATATTTATTTATTTTTGGCTCAGTGAAACAAAATTAATTTTGTTCGGTTTCATGTCACACATGCACTCATTGTGTGGTCTTGGACCATAGACACATTTTATCATCATCACTGGGCACTATTCCAAACTTCATTGTAAACTGAAATGCATGCTTATAATGCTCTAGACATTAACAGCCTGATTAAACACTGGACAAAGGAAGGAAACCATTAGATAGAAACCTATAATCTTCACATTCCAAGACAGATTTTACTGCCAAATTTTGTTTCTCAGCTAAATGTACTTCCTACTGTTTGAAATAATAGCTTGCCATTTCTCTGGTTACTAGTAACTTTCCACTTGTATTGCCATTAGCTTGCCACTGGTATTGTCATTAGCTTGCCAATGATATCGTCATAAGCATGCCACTTGTATTGCCATAAGCTTGCCACTGGTATTGTCATTGGCTTGCTACTGGTATTGTCATAAGCTTGCCACAGGTATTGCCATAAGCTTGCCACTGGTATTGTCATTAGCTTGCCACTGGTACTGTCATAAGCTTGCCACAGGTACTGTCATAAACTTGCCATTGGTATTGCTATTAGCTTGCCACTGGTATTGTCATAAACTTGCCATTGGTATTGCCACATCTTTTAGTAATAAGCCACACTAATACAAGCATACATTTTAGAACAATTAATATTTTTCTGAAAAAATATTTTTCTACAATCAAGACTATAATGTTTATGAGGACTTCCACTTCAGACATTTTTATTTTCAAAATTATTTCAGAAGATAAAATAAAAACAAGGCAAAACAAAATTGCTGCAGGCATTACAATAAATTTTAATACAAAATCATATAATAGAATGTCCTATACTCTTTTTTCTATAGCAGTGACAATTACTTTAACTATTGTGTAAATAGTTATATATGCATATTTTGTGTAATGTCATTATCAAATTCAAAATCCTTGGTCTGACCCTTAGCCTAATGTGGCAGACCTCATAAAAATGTCAAATAAAATTATCATGAAAGAGATATATATATATATATATTTAAATACATGTATGTGGTTGTATTGGTTTAGTTAATTATTAAAAGATTTTAAATACCATATATCTATAATACCAGTATAAGATCCTCCAGGTTTTTTATACTAGAAATAAGGTCCCTGCTCCAGTTTCAATCAGTGACTGAATATTCTTTTCAACATAAAATTACATTCCCTATAGATGTTTATTTATGGAACATATCATTTGACAATATCAGGGTCGCCATTCCTCGTTACTACCACCATGCAACCGATATGAGAACCACCATTTCTCTTAGTCGGACACCCCATCTCTCTGCTATCCAGACTTGATTTGTCTGCTGTAGTTCAGATAACAGCGATCATTCACGGGGCCATCACCCATTGCTTGGAATACGAGATACCAATTGCAGTCAATTACCACGTTTATTCCTCGAGATACACATACTTGTCATACCTACTCCACTGGGCAAGTCATTGGTGCAATAACACAAAACCACTGCTTCCAAGATAGCTGTTAGTTGCCATGTAGCTTTGATATTGTTTTGTTTAACGACACCACTAGAACACACTGATTTGTTAATTATTGGCTACTGGATGTCAAACATTTGGTAATTTTGACACATGGTCAAGTGTGAGCCAATGGGTTTTGAACCACTGTCTTCAGCTTGAAAGTCCCATGTCCTACTACTGGATCACAGAGGCTCACTTTGCCATGTATATGACTTACATTAGAAAACAAAAAGTACTGTTCTGATACACCTTACTTTAGCTTTTTTAAGCAGTCACCTGTTTTAAAAGGACACCAATATTTTCACCAAAATCAGCTATTTATACTGTTTAACCTGTATTGAGCAGCAACTTGTCTTTAGAAGGGATTTTTTAAAAGAGTTGTTTTAAAGCAAGTGTTACAGTATATTTTTAACTTTTATTTTAAGAGCTCACTTTTAAGAGAGTTCTTCAGTTTTTAAGAGCTGCTGTTTTTAAGAGTTGTAAATCTTGAGAAATGCAGACTGTTTTTAAAAGAGTTGCAGATTTTAAGAGATGCTGTTTCAATTCTCAAAATTCAGATCATCTTGCGACGACAATTTAGTTCAAATAATAACACGGTAAACACCCGATAATGATAAAAACACAACACATTGCAGATCAACATAGCCACGGCTTTTTGCGACAGGGTTGCAGTTTGTTTTTAAGAAATGCAGATTGTAAAATCAGTCACACAGGTATGTTTATAAAGGAACATGTCAAATGATGACAAGAAAGTGTTCCCGTGTCGTCCTTTTATCCAAACATACATCACCACGACAAACAGAAGGCCTGTGATCAAACACATAGTTGGTCACACACACATTCCTGCCGATCACAAAGGCCAGAAGTGTCAGTACTAAGACTCCTATCAAAACAATCTATGAAACTGGCAAAACACAATGTGTAGAATTGATACAGTTATTAATTCTTAGTGCAAAGAAACTGAGTATCATGTTTTCAAAGATCATGTTTGTTTGGTAAACTTTGTAAATAAAAATTCTTGAAAAAAATGAAACAATGTTTAGAACTCATACAGTTATTAATTCTTGGTACAAAGAGTATCATGTTTTCAAAGATCATGTTTGTTTGGTAAACTTTGTAAATAATTTTGCAATAATTTTGGATTACTATAACCATCAGGTACAGAAATCTTAACAGAAAATCCATCTGTGGAGAAATACAATTATTTTCTAATTGGGTACAAGATGGCAACCATTCCTTACTAACAAGATGACATTTTTTTTTAGCAAAACAAATTGTAAAAGAAGATTTTCCAGATAAACTGAAGTTGGGAGAAATCAAAGAAAAATAGAAAAAACAAACAAGACCCTAACTAATCTATGTATGTCACAAAAAAACGTGAAAAGGGTTTCAAATTTGCAAGGTGAAAAGGTCATGGAACTACTTCTTTCCAGATGGGTTTGGTGTTTATTATTCACAGCACTAAAGCAGCAGGATCGGTCTCTGTACAGACTTCTCCTTTCTGCTTTACTCCATGCAAAAATATACCCATCATGATAAAAGAGAAAAAACCATAAACTGTTGTGAAGTGTGTAATCCCTTTTTGGACAGTCTTGGAGTTTGGAATGAAGCCATCATTTTGGTTAGTTGGTGTTGGAGTTCGTGGCTGCAAGAAGTAGAGGATTTGGTGGCAGAGGTGGTGGCAATGTGTACCTAATGACATGGTGGCAGTGTGTAACTAACAACTTGATGGCAGTGTGTAACTAACAACTTGGTGGCAGAGGTGGTGGCAATGTGTAACTAATGACATGGTGGCAGTGTGTAACTAACAACTTGATGGCAGTGTGTAACTAACAACTTGGTAGCAGTGTGTTGCAGATGACTTGGTGGCAGTATGTAGCAGATGACTTGGTGGCAGAGATGGTGGCAGAGATGGTGGCAGTGTGTTGTAGCAAACTTTGTGGCAGTGTGTAGAAGATGATTTGGTGGCAGTGTGTAGAAGACGAATTGGTGGCAGTGATGGTGGCAGTGTGTAGCAGAAGACTTTGTGGCAGAGTTGGTGGATGACAACAGAATTATTAGCTTTGTATACCTGAAATTGCCTGCGACAATCAGCAATACTGTGGAGATTGCCACAGTTTTTCATTCTCTGTGACACTTTTTTTGCAGTGGATTATCTTTTTTTTTCAATGTATATTTTTTTTCTTATTATTAAAAATAAAGTGTACTTTACACTAAAATTGCCATGGAAAATGCTGCGGACACTATTTCTCAACAGCATTTATTGAGCTGCGGACATTTTCTTAATTACAGGGGGTTTTGTACATAGAAGATGACTTGGTGGCTACCTGTAGCAGACAACGTAGTGGCAGTTTGTGGCTATGTGTGTGTATCAGGCGGTAACTGCAAACACACAGAAAGTAAAGAAAATAAATGTGGTGGAGCCAGGAGTACGTACTGATAGGCAATTCATTACCAGGCACATCTGGATTGAATCCACTCACTTCTGCTGGCTCCCACTTGACCAAGTGCAGGAACTGGGGGTGCCAAGCAGGCTGCAAGTCAGTCTGTCGTCTCAACAAAATAAAGAACAAAATAACACCAAAACCAACCAAATCAATTTCGGAGGTAAGG
>JAULBS010126669.1:0-28628 GCA_032355785.1 Symmetromphalus regularis
ATCTTCAGTTACTGGATGTCAAACATTTGGTAATTTTGACACATAGAAATGTGTGAGCCAGTCTCTAATGAGTTTTGTTTGATGACCCCACTAAAGCACATTGATCTGTTAATCTTCAGTTACTGGATGTCAAACATTTGGTAATTTTGACACATAGAAATGTGTGAGCCAGTCTCTAATGAGTTTTGAACCACTCTCCTCAGCTTGAGAGTCCAATATCCCACCACTGGACCACTAAGGCTCACAAAAGATCCACTAAAAGTCTTTTACAGCTGGATTTACTGGTTAATGCTTGCTAAGTTCACTGATAGCAGTAAAGTTAAAAGTCAAAATGCTTGCAGTCTTTGCTGTTATCTATTGAAAGACAACCAAGTGATGAAGATCTAAGATAACATCAACGCATATGAAAATGTCAGTTAAGTCTTTACGGAATTAATTCTCCTTTTCATTTGATGTCTATAAATGAATTAATGCCTTCAAAATTAACTTAATAAGAGTTTCCTGGTGCAAGTCCTTTTGAAGATTGTTTTACTAACAGGAGAGTCAGACAAGTAATTCTACTAGCCCTGGTGGTGTTTTGGTTATGCTATTGGACACACGGCTGGTAGGTACTGAGATCAAATCTTAGTAAAGGCTTGAGAATTTAATCTTGATACTGGCTCTAACTCAGAATGAGTGTTCCACAAGACTCAGTGGTTAGATGTATACTATTTGTTGTGTGTGTGTGTGTTGTCCTGTCTGACATACAGTCCATGGGTTACAGGATCAAATAGTCATTGAAACTGGTGGGTATAAGCATGAAAATAAATCATTATCATCATCGTCATCATCGTTGTCATCATCATCATTTCACAATTGTTTTAACCTTAAAAAACCTATCATTGGTTGGTCTCTTTACTGGAGTCAGATTTAATTGGCTCGACTTTACTGGTATTTAATCTGCAATAATGGGGTGATCTTAATATTGAAATAATTTGTATATAAAACAGTACAGAAATATTCCTGTTTTCAAAAAAAAGGTCTTTATTGTGAGGTGTTCTGAGAACTGAGGCAGTGTTTAGGTAGGGATTACTGCCATACCTCAACACACTGTTTAATCAGTGAATATTACTTGTGGTATTTATGATACATCGTCAATAGAAAAAATACATTGCCGCAACATAGGTAATATTATAAACTGCAAGGAGTCTTTTATATGCACTTTCCCACAGACACGACATCACTTACCATGGCCTTTGATATATCATTTGTGAAGCACTGGTTGGGATTGGAATAAACCCAATCAGAGAATGATTCCACCAACGGGGTTTGATCCAATGACCAAAGGATCATAAGCAAACACTCTACTAATTGAGCTAGATCCTATTACATACTATATTACATTTTATTATAGTTATACAATAATGTCTGTATATATTTTTTATAATTCTTTATTTTAATTTTATGTATTGACACGTATACAAAATGTACATGAAGAAACAACACAATACAAAGAAAGGAAATATTAAATCTAAACAAATTTGTGATTTTACATTATTTCTTAAGGAATGTTAAAATAATAATTTTTAAAATGTCAATCAGGTCAGATGGAAATCCATGATGACTTCCGTAGATAAAAAATACTTCCCAATAAAAAGAAACTTATTTGACTCGATGACATCAATATCATCTTAAACCAAGTATTCAGTCGTCTGCTTCCAGTGTTCTGCAAACAGACACTATTTTTAATATGACCAATAATGTCTCATAGTTAATGGTAATATACTGTAATATCAGAATATTTAAAACTTTTTTGTTCTATTTTATTTCAGTTTGGGCGTTGTTTGGATGTTGTTCAAGGTTTGGTGTAACAATATACCAATCCAGCTATATTATGCTGAGTAATTGATCATATTATGAGTATGTGGGGATTGAGGACAGTTACAACTGTCTATTGTTAGCAACAGTTGTCTACTGTTATCTGTATGTTTCACACAATTGAGTCTTCGGTGGTTTGTAGATACCCATCACTAGTGGAAAGGAATGCTTGTTTAGGGGTCATTCACAAATGTTGACATTTTCCAGTTCATACAAACTATAAGCTCAGGGAGTGGGGAGAAGGAGGGGATCATGTCCAGTTTACAAATTTTATATTTGTCATTAAAATGTTGATGGAAATTCTCCCTAAAATGGACATTGTTTGAATTTGGGAGGGGAGGGAGGAAAGCCTGAAAATATTAAAACTGTGACTGACTCCCTTAACGACACCCAGGATATTATTTATTCAATGGATATTAGGTGTTAAAAACATGATCTTTACAACTCACAGTTTTCAGAAACCTGCTACCAACACATGGGCTAGTCTTTCTGATTAGGATGGTTGTTCAAATGTATTTTTGTGCTTATATCCAATCAAGGTTCAAGCACGCTGTCCTAAGCACACAACTCAGCTTCCTGTGCTGTTTGTACAGGACAGAGGTTAGTGTTAGTAGAAGAGATGAAACTTACTGCCACCACACAAAGTTGCTATTCTTATTGATAAGCAGCTAGGGATCTTTTATATACACAATCCCACAGACAGGACAGTATAAAGAATGGCCATTGATAAAGTCAGTGTAAGTGGTGTATTCTTACCAAGTGAATCTTGTGGAGCACTAACTCTGAATTGAAGGCAGAACTAAGATAAAAAGGCCCATGCCTTGACTGAGATTTGATCCCAGTACCTACAAGATGCAGGTCCAATAATGTAAACACTACATCATCCTGGTCGGTCATTTTGATTAGCAGAAATGAGCTTAACACAGATGTGGACCACTGGTCAGAATGAGGAATATTCTAATGGATCCAATGATGTGGATCGATCCAATGACTAGTTATAGATGGGCATAAAAATAACTATATGTGAAAAAATAAGGTTATAATGAATGTACAGATAATTATATAATATATAAACATATAATTAAACATGACCTGCAGCTATTTTTCAAAACAGAAGAGGACTTTAAAAAAAAAGAAGTAAAAATATAATAAAAATTAATTAATTAATTAAAAATTGCACCTTTTTGATACTATAACATGAACATCCTAAAAATGAAAAGTACAAAAAATGTATTCTGAAAAACATTTTAAAATTATCTCTAAAAAAACATTCCATATCAAAAATGCATTAAATACATCGTACGAAAATAGAAACAAATAAATGGAAATAAGATATCAAGCGGAAGTTATTTTTGAAGAAGTGAGAAAAAGCAATAAATTTCTTCCTGTCTGTCATGCGAGTAATTTCCAATGGCAAAATGAATACTTGTAAAACCTAAGCACACACAAAAGCTATATTCTCCCTATACGTATCGTATCATGTGTACTGAATTGTGTGACTTTGCCTTTATTGCTACTGTGATATTTTTCTCACAACAATAGACTTGTTATACGGATGATTGAGAAAACCGTGGGACTGTCGGCTTCCATTACAGATGAACCGCTTCTGACAAGCTGTCAAAATGTTAGTGAATAGTCAAGAAAGGTACATATGAGTCCAAATTTGCTAAGATGGATAAAACGTGTAATAGAGTGAAAATATGGTATTTTTAATCTTAACCTTTAGAAATGTCAGTCTGTTTTTGAGTGACAACATATCCTGTTTAGAATTAATTGTGTAAAGTTTAAAATCGGTATTGTTGTTTTATAACAAAATGCATTAATGTATATGATATCTTGGTTTTGTCAAGTAAAAATGTTACGTTTATCCATCAAAAATGACATCAAGCATTTTTTTTCTTTAAAAATCACTATAAGTAAACATTTTCTTACTGATATGAATTATAAAAAACAAACATATAGTAACCATCTGCCAAAGTTGTATTAAAATAATATAAGTTTTAGAACACAATTTTTAAAAAAAGTTGAATTCCAAGGCATACATGTGTAAGTGCGTGTGTGTATGTTAATCATTGAGTCTACACCAGGGGTTCAACCAGATTAAGATTTTGGGGCATTGTAGCATGTTACACTGAAACAAAATGTGTTGGGGTTTGGAAAGCTTAAATTTGAAAGAAAATAATTTCAGGTTAGTATAAAGGAAAGGAATGTTTGTTTAAAGACCCCTAGTACATTAGTTAATAAGTGGCCATTAGGTGTCAAATCTATTGTATTTATGCCACATGGTCTTCTGAGAAAACCATTTATTGCCACATAGGCTATTATTTTATTTGCAGCAAGGAATCTTATATGTATTTTTCCATAGACAGGATAACACATACCATACTATTTTTTACACCAATTGTAAAACACTAACTGAAATGAAAAAAATAGTTAAAATTGGTCTGCTGATGGGGACGGATCTAATGACCAATCAGACACTTTACCTTTTGAGGTAAACCATGGTAGGACATTGGACTCTCAAGCTAAAGACTGTGGTTTCAAAACCTGTTGGAGGCTGGCTCACACTTGACTATGTGTCACAATTTCCAAATGTTTGACATCCAATAGCTGATGATTAATAGATTAATGTGCTCTAGTGGAGTCATTAAAAAAAAAAAAAAAGATTTGAGTTAGACCCACCATTAGAGAGTGTAGGAACTAGCTGGATGAGAAGTCTTACTCTCATTATGATAAAGAAGACATTTTATTTTTGTCGTGTGATGCTCTGCCACATTTGTGTGAGAAGTATCGTTTTGTGTGTTTCTGTAGACAGGTAATAGCGAGCTGTAATGTGTAATGAGAGACAACAAGCATGAAAACATCTGAGTCAATATAACAGTATCTCTGAAGAGATCTCCGGTAGCTACAGTGAAGATTAATCAGTCGCAAAACATTTCCAATAAAATAAAGCCAACAACTGGGGAAAGGAAAGGAAACAAAAGAAAAGGAATTTATGCTCCATTTTGTAAGTGGATCAAAGGGGTTTTAAACCTTCTTTGACCACCAATTTTTATTTTTCCCTTTATAATATATAACTATGAAACCCTCTCAAATGTAAAAATATTTGGAAAAGGTATTTATGGTCCATTTTGTAAGTGAATCCAAGGTTGTTTTTTTTAGGTGTTTTAAACCTTCTGGCCTTGATTTTTATTTTTCCCTTTATTATAACCACGAAACCCCCTCATATGTAATAATATTTAGAAAAGGAATTTATTACCCATTTTAGAGTTTTAATCCCTCTTTGGTCACTAATTTTTATTTTTCCCTTTATAATATATAACTATGAAAACCTCTCAAATGTAAAATTATTTAGAAAAGGTATTTATGGTCCATTTTGGTGGGTTTTAAGCCATTATGAAAATAAATAGCAAGTTATGGACACTGGTTGGTACAAATCTATCATTTTAAAAGATTTGACACTTACAAAGTTAATTTTATTGGTCATTTTGTCTGAATCGTTTAACTTTAAATGAAAATCAACAGTAAATCTGACTCAGTGCAGGTCATTTGTATTGCAAAAACTGTTAAATTAAATAATAAAAGCATAGATAATAAAACCTAACATTCATATATGTTTTTAAGCCATGTATATTATTGTGTGGTATGAACGTTTTCTTTAATATCAAGCAATAGTTGATTGATGTCAAACATTTTGACTAGCAGAGCAAAAATAATTATTTCCAGTTCTGGTTTTAAGAGTATTAAAAGGATTTTTATTGCCTTCACACTAATTTTTCTATACATCCCCTTTTTAAATGGCTGTTAAAATTGTACTACATGCCTGACAACTTGTTACATTTATGATTTTCATTAGAAGTGTACCTGAGCAGCAAATCTAGCAGCTCTGGGTTAACCAGTCCATGAACTGTGAATAATGTTATCACACCTCTATCTTTACAATGGTAGAGGTGAAAATCTCCTATTGTTACTTTCTACTGCACAAGAAAGAAAAACTGAAAACATTGCCATATATAAATAAAATTTTACATGCTCTATCCCACAGACAGTATGACACATACCAGTTACGGACCACTTGTTGGGGTAAGTAGTGTACACCCACCCACTGAGCCATGTGGTGCACTCACTCTGGATTGGAACTGGTACCCAAATTAAAAATCCCATGCCTTGACTGAGGTTTGATCCCAGTACCTACTAGACAAAAGTGATAGCATAACCACTACTCCACCAAGGCTGATTACATCTGTTACTATTACCAGAATAATAAAATTGTATATAAAGCTCATAATTATATTAAGGAAAGGATGCTCCAGTACATTTTTTATTCAGTAGCTGCTATGTGTCAAACAAGGTTTTCAGAGGTAACATGCTACCTTAACATAGGCTACTCTTTCTGATAAACAGCAAAAAGTCTTTTTATGAACTTTCCTAGGAGAGCACAAAACATGATCTTTGTTACATCAGTTGTGCAATGGCTGGAATAAGAAATATCTCAAATGGGTCCTCTCGAGGGAATCGATCCGATGACTCATTGCACCTCAGGCAGAAACTCTACCTTTCGAGCTATGTTCTGTTTATAATAGTAATTGAGTTAAGGCACATGGACCTGAGAAAGTAAAATGAGGTAATGGGGGCTTACAAGATGTCTGTTCATGTGACATGCCCAGTGATTTAGTAGCACATCGCTACTATTTGCTCAAGTCATTAGACATCAAGGAGCAAACGCACGCTGCACAAATCCATCTCGTTTCGGGTAAATAAAAAAAACTTGATCAAATAATGAGTTGACTATCCAGAATCCAGACACCATCTGTATAAATAGTTTTTTCTCTCAGTGTTGTTTTTTCTAAGCTACACAAATATTTTGTAGATTTGTTATTCATTTCTCTTGGCAGTGTATGTCTAGTCTGGAGTATTGCTTTAACAATTACAGTAATATTTCACATTTGTTATTATTTGTTCTGTTGTAGTTTTAATATTAAATTCTTACAAAGAATAACAAACAAAAAAGGTTATTTTGATGCATTTTGTGAATCTTTCAATATAATAACATATCAATATAGGAATTTAATGACTATTTAATGAAGAACTTATTTGCTGAACTGTGGTGTAGAAAGTACTATCAAAAATGGCTGACATTACTTCCTGTAACTCAGCCCTCCTGTTTTCAATAGCAGTCTCCTAGCTTTTCATCAAGTGTCCCTTTCTCTGGGGAAATATATAAATAAAATTTCAAAAGATTTGATTAATCTTTTTTTTAAATGAAACAGTGAAAACGCTTTTGTCAATACATGAAATAAATTTAACCAACAGCAAATTGCACTTTTGTTAATAGTAATTACTCCAGATAATGACTGTATGACAATAAACTGCTGTAGGTTATTTCTGAAATTTTATTTGGCCCATAAGCATAATAATTATAAATTATAAATTATAAATTTCAAACCATGAACTCCCATGTACATTACTCATGTATAATTTATCATGTACTAATTTTACATTTTCTTGGACACCAAATGACACTTTAGGCCAATTGAAAAATAAAACATGATTAGACTTTTTAAAGTCCTTTTTGCTAAAATAATGTAGAAGATGCAAAAGCTTTATATTTATACATATAGACTGCGGTTATTAAAGTAACACTGTCAGAATCTGGTTTAAGCAGTGGAACATTGTCACAACCAATGACAAATGTTTATCCTAGGGTAATTTTAAGGACAAGAATAGAGAAGAATTAAATGACTAAATATTGCGCAATCCAGTTTGCAATATTTCTACCAGCATGGTCAAAAATTTCAGATTCATTTTATTTTTGATGAAAACAAAACCCACCCTATAAGCACCATACAATAATTAAACAACCTCATTTAATTTAAAAAAAAGAGTAAATTCCAATGGCATAACTTTCACATGTACAAACAAGTATGTGTATTTTACCAAGCAATTATAATTTGTTAGAAATGGCTCAAATGTAATGTATAGACCTAATTACAAAGGATGACACTGCTGTCAGTGAAACAGTAACTATATCTCACCTTCCATGATGAAAGACAAATTCGATTTAATCTGGCTATCTATCTTAAACCCTGTACACACATTCTGTTGTTCCAATTATATTAAATTTGACATGAAGTAACTATCTATAATAACTTTATGACTACTGAAATTTTTCTTTTATAAAATTCTAAATGGCATAACTTTTCCATTACAATATTCTGAATGGGGTAACTTTGTTTATAAACTTTTGACTGGGGTAACTTTTCTGTTATAAAATGCTGATTTAGGCAACTTTATTATTATAAAATTCTGATGGGTTAACTTGTCTGTTATAAAATTCTGACTGGGGTGACCTTTCTATTATAAAAGTTTAATAGCGTAACATTTCTATTACAAAATTCTGACCAGAGGTAACTTTACTGTTATACAGTTCTGACTGGTTTAACTTTTCTATTATAAAATTCTGACTGGGGTAAGTTTTATGGTGTAGGCATTTTACTATCTCACATTGGAACTCTAACAACTTATTTATTTTGTTTTGTTCATGAATGATATAATATTATGTGTTAAAACAAGAACAAGCTTACTCTATATTTACTATCAAATTTCTCTCATATAAGTGCAGCCTATACGTTGTTTGTACCAAATTTCACATAGATATGTTATAAAACTTATTGTTTACAGGTGACAAAGTGGAATTAAATGTACACAACCAGGTAATATTTTAAAATATATATTATAAAATCCCACATCATAAGTCAACACACTACTTAGTAACAATTTTCACATAGATATGCTTAGTTTATACACTATTTATAACAAATGTCACATATATACTAGAAATCCTTTTCTTTATCACTCATCACTCTGAGTTTCACATGGTAATAAGCTGGAATTAAGTGTAAACAACCAGTAACAGTTTAAAATGTTTAATATATAAAATTCTACACTGAATGTCAACAGAGATCAAGTCTGTGTGTAACTCAAGTTACTGAGCAAACACTTCACCAGACAGCCATTTAAACTTGTGGTGTCAGAGGTGACCGTTTCAATTCAGAGTTCATAATAATAGTCAATCAAGACTTGTTTGATACGTCAATCACACCAAGACCACAGCATGGCCAGTTATAATAGAGAAAGATATGAGTCCTTAATCAGTTCTAGCTCTCTTAGGTTAAAAGAACAAAGAGATAAAATGTTTAATTTGTAAAGATGAGTTATGCTATATGATCGTATAATTTTTATAATTGTTTAATAAATATTGGACACCACATTTTCTTTATAAATATTTAAGGGGTCATTCACAATTCTCTACATTTTTCTGTTCATACAAATATTCAGCCCCCCTCCAAAAAAAAAAACCTCACAACAACAACAAAGATTAGCATGCATAAAATGTTGATTTTAGTGAGGTTTCAATTAACATTTTAATTATTAATTAACATTCTAATTATTAATTAATATTAATTGTGTGCAAGTCTCCTAATTATATAAAAAGGAAAATTCTGATATTTGTGAAAATACTGATATTAGTTATCATGTCTTATCTACTATTTTCAATATTCTAAAGTAAAGTGTTTTATTTAACAATGCCTCTAGAGCACATTAATTTATATCTTATCATCAGTTATTGGACGTCAATCATGTGGTCATTCTGACATATTTATTTAGAGGAAACCCACTGCCGCCACATAGGCTTTTATATGCACTATCCCACAGACAAGACAGCTCATATCATAGCCTTTGATAAACCAGTTGTGGACCACTGGTTGGAATGGAAAATAGCTCAATATTGTAAGTGCAAGCTTTATTATTATTATTTGTTTAATAATTATTATTATTACTGCTCCCAGATAAATTTAATATGCCAAGGTCGGGGAGCCTTGGTTCATTGCCTTACATTGCATAATATTAAAATAATGAATTATTAATTATTTATATAGAAACATATTTACAGTAGTGATCTGGGAGTCAGAGAAGAATGTGAGAAAAAGCAGATAGCAAAGAATAAATCAATGATTACATATTTATTACCCCAGTGGGCACACATAACGGAAATATTTTCATATTTTCTCAGTGAGAAATATTATACATTGGGTTAACAGGGATTTCATTGGGTCACACTGGCCATTATGACCAATAAACTTGTCTGTACTAAATATGGTGTCATTACAATTTTGTAAAAATTAAAATGATGTCACAAAATGTACAATGTAACATCATCCATAACATTATAGGATAGCATTTCTCTAAACTTTCACACAATTAGAAAGTGCAGAGAAAGAACAATTAAAATTGCGAGTTAATAAATAGAATATCAAACTTGTTACCATTTATTATCAAATTTATGTCCCTCACGAGCAATGACAAAGCAAAATTATTTCACTTGGTATAAATGTGATAATAAGTGGCAACTGGTTTAATATCCTCAATATAATTTTGAATAAAACAAGAAAAGAACATCATTTTATTATAGACAGCAAGTGATCAGAATGAGAGTTGAGTGCCAACTTTATAATAAAGGAATCTAATATTCTTAATTTTAGCAATTTTCTATTTCCATTTAATAGATAGGTAATTTATGTCTTATGTTCACTTGTGAATAGAGTAAGCCGTTAACAATAATAAACTTAGACCACAACAATGATGAATTATTCACATGATGTTTCTTTTCACAGTTTGACACTTGTTGACACTGATTGACTGATAAGTGTGGCGAAGTTTTACCTCAGTTGTAATTTGTCTGTCTCACATATCAAATATCAATGGATCAATACTACTGTAAAATCTCAATGGACCAGGGTTTAATTGACGTTTTTCACAAAATCTTCTAACCCAGTATGAGAAAAAAACCAATAAAGTTTTAAATTAACTATTTTATCCATAGAGCCCTACACTGTCAATATCCAGTTGTATAATGAGTCATGTATAAAGATTGTTATTAGTGTACGAATGTGTAACAATACATAAAATAGGTTATCTCTATTTATCCAAATTGCGGACTTAACGAGTTTTGTGAAAACACTTTTCAACTGATCCTTTTATTTAGATGGATATTCAGGTTGCCTATCTCTTTCCAAGAGCTTTTAGGAAGCAAAATATACTCAAACAAAAAATAAAATATACACTCTATAGAAGTGAGATCATTTAATTAAATATGCATTACATCTACAATGTAGCTGATATTTAGGTAATTGTTTGTATATGCTTCATTCCCATTCATCGCAAATGTATTCAATGGGGTTCAAATTTGGTAAATATGCTGGACAGTGTAAGGTATTGTCACTGTTCTAGGTGAGATACGAAGTTAATATTCAAGTAATTGTCATTGGTATAGTGTTTATTTGTTTCTTTAACATGTAAACTATCAACAGTGTCTCTTTAGGAATCAAACTTCTGAAAATAAACATGATACTCAATTTAATTTAAGTGTAGCATTTTCAGTTGTTAACGTATTTTGTTAAAAATATGTTTTTTATGACTTGGTTACCTTTTCACTCTAAATGAGTGAAAACACACTTATTAACCATGTATTTCAGATTTTACAGACCAAAAACCTATTTTCAAGTTTCATCAGTTGACCATGTGACATTTGAACCAAATATAAACAATATTCATGTAAAAGTTTGAAGTGGTCAGGGGAAATGCTGATATGTTCTCCAATATATCCCTTCGAAGGCTATAATAAAAATATTATTGTTCAAAATGTGTATACTTTCTTTTTTGGTTGATAATACATACAAAAATCATGTATAAAAAGGTGGACTGTAGACCAGAGCCATACATGTAGCTTGTAGATGTTATTTGCCAAATATATGTATTTTTTAATAAAAAATGTAAAATAAATTTAAATCACTCACTCATCAAATTAATTTTTTTAGGACTTACTCCCCCTGCCCCAACTCTCCCTATAAAAAGTTAATTAATCCTAACATACTCACAAGTTAGCTTTTTCCCATTTCCATTCATTACTGCACTACACGTACCAGTATTACATCAGTGGTTAAGGTATATATTGTCCTGTTCATTAGAAAGTACATATCAAACATTGTTGTACTTATTTTTGTGTTTATATCTAATTAAATTTCAAGCACGCTGTCCTGTGCACACAACTCAACTTCCTGTGCAGTCTGTCCAGGACAGAGGTTAGTGTTTGTAGAAGAGACAAAACTCACTGCTGCCATACTAATTAGATTACTTTTACTGATGAGCAGCAAGGGATCTTTTATATGTACTACACAACAGACAGGATAGCATAAACCACAGCCTTTGCTAAAACCGTTGTGAACTATTGGTCAAAATAAGTGGTATACACCTACACAGTGAGTCTTTAATGGGTTGGAGCCAGTACTACAATTAAAAATCCTGTGCTTTAACTGAGATTTGATCCAGGTACCTATCAGCCGAGAGTCAGATAGCATAACCACTATACCACTGGGCCCAGCCTATTTCCAGTAAATCCTCCATAATGAAGTTTGTTAACCTATTACATAGTAAAACTGTTAATATTATAGACTGGGCCCATCCTATTTCCAGTGAATCCTCTACAATGAAGTTTGTTAACCAATTGCATAGTAAAATTGTTAATATTATACACTAGGGCATAACCAGAGAGGGAAAAATGCTGATACAAACACAGACACTGGGAGCTTGAACCATGTGGATAATAAATATCTGTATTATGGGGCGGGGGGGGGAAATCAAACAAATCTGCTGAAATTCCAGATGAGGCAATCACCTCATCTGCCTCATGCTGGCTATGCTAGAGATAGATGTTTTACTTTTCACAATTAATTCTAATTAGGATGGGTTTTTACTCAAAATAAATGATAACGTCAAGATCATTTTATTAGATGTTTTGTTTAATGTCACCACTAGACCAAACTGATTTATTAAACATTTGGTAACTTTTATGTATAGTCTAAAGTGTGAGCCAGCCTCTCATGGGGTTTGAACCACTATCTTCAGCTTTAGAGTCCAGTGTCCTACAACTACATTATATTAGATATATGCATTACTATAATCTCACTGTGTTATACTTTTAGTACACTGTACCGAATTTCGACTCTTGTACTCAATCACAATATATTGATTGCCAAGTTAATGAACCAATATTCATGGATGTCATTAAATACCCATTCTGATTCAACACCTTTGTAATAAAGAATCCAACTGAAACTTTGATAAAATCTCTGACATTATGACCTAGTTCAAGAATTGAATAAACGATCGAAAAATCATCAGTGCTTAATCACCAAACTAAACTATTCATAGGCTTGCGTTTGACTGTCGACGAAAACAAAGCAAATGTCAGATGTTACTGATTTTACAACATGCTAGAATCAAGCAACCAAGACATGTTGTCAAATCCTCTGTGATTTAATTGATACGGTTGTGTAGATAACAGTATTGTGTTGATGTCATGCATAGAGATGTGACAGATAGTGATAAGAAAGTTATTTTTGAAATGTTGTGTACACCAATATATATATATATTTTTTTTCAAACACTGTGCAAATGTTCACGTAGTATATCCAAAAAAAAAGTTCAGGGATGCAGGTATTTTGGAAAGGGTTCCAAAGATATTTTAATATTAGAAAGAGGGGTCCTATGTTAGTTACAACCAAATTATAATAGAATGTTTTTTTTTTAATTCTGTCAATGTTTTATATGTATGGATCTGATTTTATTTGTTTTGTTTAACAACACCACTAGAGCACATTGATTTATTAATCATCGGCTATTGGATGTAAAACATTTGGTAATTTTGACAGTGTATATGTAAAATTCTGAGCCAGCCTCCAACAGGTTTTGAACCATTGTCTTTAGCTTAAAAGTCTCATATCCGACCACTGGGGCTGACTTTAAACATGTTTTAATGTTATAGTTACTACCATTTTCAAGTCTATCTGAGCCAAAGTCAAAAAATAGTTTTTATAAAAATAAAACATTTATTCTTTAATCACAATTGACCAAAGTATTTTTGTATAAGTCCTAACAGCGAATGAGTAATATTTTTAACAAATTATAATAAGGCCTAAACAAGACACAAAAAATGTTTCGTGACATCTGACTACTAGAAAAAGGGGCTGACCCTATCTTTTTATTTAATATTTAAATAATTTTATTTGGTAGATCATAATTTTTTTTTTTTAAACCCAAACAACTGAGATGTCCATTCTACCCAACCAAATGTATTTTCAGTATTTTCCCATAAATTCTTTACTTTTTTTAGTCCTAACAACAATGAAAATTATTTAATCCACATAAGAGGAATTAAAACAAATTCAATTATTAAACAAACCAGAAAAACAGATTTCTAGTTTGTGCTCTTAAATAAATAAAGGTATCCATAGATCTTTATTTGCAGCAGTTGGGGGTCAGATTGGGGCAGATCATTTGTAAAAGCGTTATCACTTGAGTAGGTTTGAAGTAGGCAGATTATGTGGTCCGAGTTCATCTTACAAGATTGCCTGTCATGATTTACCTGTTTTTGCAATTACGCTTCGTGCCTCCACTTCTGTCCAATGATCCCCAACAGAAGCCGTCTAGGATGAATGGCACTTCTGGGTGTAAAGATATTGTTTGCCTGGGTGGAGTCTCACTAAAATTCTCACCGGCAGATCGTGTTAAAAAGAGAGCTCTTGTTCTGTGGAGACAGACAAAGTGTCTGCTATTGCCATTTGAGATGTTTAAGGAAGATATGTACCGTGTTTTTGCTTTATTTTCCCAACCCTCCAAGAATCATGTACCTCTTATCAACTACTCATCGTACACATAAGGATGAATAAATTCATTGACTTGTTCCATCTTGAAGGGAACGTTTACTTTAGATTGGGTGTCACCAGTCAAGGAGTATTGATAGACAAAACTTTTCTGGCAGATGACATTGTCATTTCCAAGTGTTTGATATATCACTCTACTGTCTGATGTAGTCCTGTCCAAACAGTTGGTAGGGAGACTTAAATAATGATGTTTTCATGGAAACAGTTAAGAAAATATTTGGTTTAGATCAAATACCAGATATTATTATTTTTAGAGTTTTCAGTTTTCAATAATGAAGGTGATATTTTCACGAAAAACACATTAGGAGCCATTCCACAATTATCTAATAAAAAAATCATAAATTTTTTATCATACCTACATTCACCACCCTTAAAAATACAAGTATTGAGTTTTGGTTGTTTTTTTTGTTTTTGTTTTTTGGTATTTTGAATGCGTTACGTCTGCAAGATAGTGAGATAAATATGAAGTGAAAGGAATGGATATTTTTGTTTAACAGCACCAAAGCAAACTGGTTAATCAGTGACAAAAAAAGTAAAGTTTGTTTTATTTGACGACGCCTCTAGAGCACATTGATTTTTATCTTATCATCGGCTATTGGACATCAATCACATGGTCATTTAGACATATGTATTTTGAGGAAACCCGCTGCCCCAACATAGGCTACTCTTTCTGATAAGCAGCATGGGGTCTTTTATATGCACTGTCCCACAGACATTACAGAACATACCACGGCCTTTGATGAACCAGTTGTGGACCACTCTTGGAACGGAAAATAGCCCAAACTGAGAAGGATCGATCCTACGAACGACTGCTTTACAGGCTGACATGCTACTGTTTGAGCTACGTCCCGCTCCCAGTTAATCAGTGACAGTTTGGTATCAAACATACAGTCTTAAATGTGACACATGGTTCACAGAAGAAACCCCCTGCCACCATAGGCAATTCTTTCCATTTAGCAGCAAGGGATCTTTTAAATGCACCTTCCCAGAGATAAAACAGCACATAACACATTATTATACCAGTCAGACCACTGGTTGGAATGGAAATTAAATGAATGGATCCTTTTAATATACTGTAAAAAAATATACAGATTTGATTTTAGTTTGTAACCACTAACCCAGTGGTCCACAGCTGGTTCATCAAAGGCTGTGGTATGTCCTGTCTGTGGGATGGTGCATATAAAAGTCCCCTTGCTGCTTATCAGAAAGAGTAGCCATTGTGGTGGCGGCAGCGGGTTTCTTCTAAATAAATATATCAGAATGACCATATGATTGATGTCCAATAGCCGATGATAAGATACAAATCAATGTGCTCTAGAGGCATCGTTAAATAAAACAAACTTTATTTTTGTAACCACTATTTCACTATTTTATCAGTGACATAAAAATGGAAGAAGTAGATTAATCAAAAGGCTCAACAGTTTGGAATCAATCCTAATATCACCTGAGGTACTTTGGGCATGGGATCAAAACCCCTTGGTGGACTTATTCTTTGATCTGTTTTTCCATTCTACATCTGGTAAATCAAAGGCTGTGGTATGTGCTATCTTGTCTGTTGGAATGAACATATAAAATATCCCATGCTGCTAATGAAAAACTTTAGCAGGTTTCATCTGATGACTACATCTCAAATGGCAAAATTTCCAAATGTTTGATATTAAATAGCCAACGGTTTATAAATAAATGTGTTTTAGTAGTGTTGTTAAACAAACAGCCCCACCTTCCCCCCGAAATCCCACCCCATACTAATACCTCAAACACTTTAATTAGGTGCTCTGTGACATAGCTAAATTTCACTCTTGATTTGAAAAATGATACATATTCTTAGATTACTCCATTTCAAGCTGCCTTTAGTCTTTGAAAATAAGTGAAGTGGAGAGTAGTATTTGGTTACATGAAGTCAGGTCATCCATGTTTGAAAGGAACATAAAACAAGAATTCCCAAGAAAAAACATTTCTCACTTTCAACAATCTTGTTTTCTGTAATTTGACCAACTTGTAAAAATTGCTGCATGACTATACATTTTTGTTTAAAATAATAATAATAATAATTAAAAAAAAGCCCTTATATTTTTGTATGTTTTAGGCCTTTTTAATTTAATTACTTGGTTTACATTTTTTTTCTCTAAAACTTTGCTCAGGGGGTTGAAATAAAAATAAAAAAGAGATTGATATTTTTTAAATAGTGGATGCAAAGGACAAAAGCTTATGCAGTGTTGCTGTTTATCTTGACACAACAGAAAGCTTTCTTTACAGTATAGATCAGCTTTAGAATTTTAAAATGTTTTTTCTTTTCTTATGCTTTAAATAAAACACCTTAAATAAGTAAATAAATAATTTTTTAAAAATAATGAATTAAAAATAATAAAATAAATAATGTATTGAGATATCTACCCAAGTTTGTTAAACTAGCACTTATAATTTTTAACTGCACAAAATTAATGTTGAACAAAATGAACAGTAGAACCATTTGCAGTTTGGGCTATTTTCTGTTCCAGTCAGTGGTCGACAACTGGTTTATCAAAGGCTGTGATATGTGCTATCCTGTCTGTGGAAAAGTGCATATAAAAGACCCCATGCTGCTTACCGGAAAGAGTGGCAGCAGTGGGTTTTCTCTAAAGAAATATGTCACAATGACCATATGTTTGACGTCCAATATCTGATGATAAGATAAAAATCAATGTGCTCTAAAGGCGTTGTTAAATAAAACAAACTTTACTTTACTTTACTGTTTAGAGGGCAGTGAGTGAATCTAGAATCACACATGAAGCAGTTTCATGCTCCAGACCACAACATGAACCATCTGTATCCACTTGTGTACAAGAAATAAAATTGCTTTAACAAATAGAGCTTTTCCTGACTGAGCATTACAAACAGTTTATAAACTCAACACAGTCCTGTGCTCATTACTAAAGTGTGTTAGTCATCTGGAACATAGTCTGCAAAAAAAAAAGTGATTTTTTTTTACACCACTTGAGCATTTTGATTTATTATTCATCAGCTATTGGATGTCTAACATTTGGTAATTTTGACACATAGTCTAGTGTGAGTCAGCCTCCTATGGGATTTTTTAACCACTGTCTTCAGCTTGAGTGTCTGTTGTCCTACCACTGGACTACTGAGGCTCTCTAGTCTACTAAAATGCTACAATGCAGTAGCAGATCTGGGGGGGTGACGAGGGAAGGGGATTTAAGGTGTCAGGACCCCCTTATATCAATTTTTTTTTTTACCTTTTAACGAGTGGAAGGACATGTAAATTAACCATTTTTTCTCCTTTTCTATTCACACATCACTTTTGGACCCACCCCCTTTTCAGAAATCCACATTTGGGCCCCCTCTTTAAGAAATCCTGCAATGTGTGCCATCATTTGATTACTTATTAATTCTGCAATCCATTAAAGATCATTTAACTTGGATAAAATGAATTACTGAGGTTTGTAGTCGTATTAGCATCAAAACAATGAGAAATAGGCATAATACAAGCAGACAGGAATGGAAGAAAGAATTGTTTGTTTAAAGACATCCCAGCATATTTTTTATTCTTGGAGGAATGTAATAAAACTTCTGGAGGACCTTATTTTTTGGATATAAATTGTGGAAGATGAAATTCCCAGGATAATTTAATATACTTTGACATAAACACTTGTTAATTCCAATAAAGAAATGTTTGTAAAAACAACAGCATGAAGCATATTGTTCAACAAGTGACTAAAATACATCAAACTTATGATAACTGAGACACATAGATAATCTTGAAAAATTACCTAATGCCATGTAAGTTATTCCTTTTTTGATTAGCAGCAAGGATCCTTTACATCCACTATCCCACAATTGCAAACATCACGTAATAACTCAGTCTTAAAAACATCAGTGGTGGAGCGCTGGTTACCTCAGTAACAACCCAGACATACACACAGACATGCACAACTGACATTTGATATTGTTTTCTTGTATAAAATTTATAAATAATCCCCAACAATTGATAATAGTTACATCATATTCTGATATTTTAGCTATAAAAGAAATAATGTTAGTGCAATCACAATTAATGTTTGTTTTGAGATAAAAGAGAACCCAAAAAGTGATAACAGTTGCATCATATTTTTTAATTTTTTATTTTAAACAAAATTTATAAGTGCTTGGATAATCAATGTCTTTTTACAAGACAAGAGATGAGGAATCTAAAATCTAGATAAGATAAGATAAGTTAAACTTTATTGCAGAATGCAAATATACAAACATTCTAACACAACAGTACAACACATAAAAACAAACAAAGGATATATGAGATCCTTTCCACTGCAGAATCTCTTCTGCAGTCAATATTGTAAAATTTAAACAAAATTAATAAGTGCTTGGGAAGTCTGTGTGTGTTTTGAGTTAAAAGACCAGAAATGAGACACCTAAAGCCTTTTCTAACAAGAAAACTCCAAACAGCTACAAACAATTGCATCATATTTTAATATGTTTTACTTTAAACACAGTTTCTAAGAGCCTGGACAGTCTATGTGTATTTTGAGTTGTAAGACAATATACAATACATCAAAAACCTTTTACAAAATCTATGAGATCCTTTCCATTGGATAACCTTCTCTGCAGATATGATCATCCACAATCATGAAAAGAAACCATCAAATGGTGCATGGCAAGCTTGTTTTTCACATCCGTAACACTTGAGAATTGAGTACTGGTGTTATCATCTGCAATTTGGTAAACTCATGCAATTCACTTCAAGAGCTTTCTTAACATCTCAAGGGTACCTCAAATCAGATGTACAATCTTGCAAAATGATCTGTCAAGTTAAAAGTTATTTTTATAGATTTCATTTCTCACCATTTCCATGATTTCGATCACATTAGCATCCGATGGCAGCTGATAACAAGCCAATAGGGAGAGAAAGATGCTCACTATGAGAGAGAAAAAAAGAGGGAGAAATTGATCTTCCATGTGTAAGGTACAAAGACTGAAAGAGATCAACAGATACCTTTTGGCTTCAGTTCTTTGTTTGATTGACACAGTGATTTAGTTATATTACTAACATACCATAGAGGAAGTTGGAAACTACTGAAAGAAGAAACAACAGTGCTCAAACTTTTTAAATGATTGTTCACATTATATGTGTCAGCTTTGTTGATAAAAATTAAACAAAATGGAATTGTTTATGGTTTAAACATGGAATTGTTTTTAAGCAAAGTTTTATTGTCAAACAGTTGTAGTGGTTATAATGTTGGACTCATTGCTGGCAGGTACTGGGATCAAATCTCAGTCAAGGCATGGGACTGTTAATCTCGATACTGGCTCCAACCCACTCACTAGAGGTCACCAAATGGTTTATCAAATGCTATCCTGTCAGTGGCAGTAGAAGGAATCCTCTGAAGAACATGAGTTACAAAAACACCAATAACAACTGAACAAACAATGTGATTTGGTGTCATTAAACAGACAATCTTTCCTTTCACTGTAAATGTTCAGTGATCTTCATGTTGGGAAAATATAGTAAAGGAGGGTTTATGATATATGTGGCATGTTTTGTTGGGTTGTACTTATTGTAACACTCATATCCAATTAAAGTTCAAGCATGTTGTCCTGGGCACACACCTCAGCTTCCTGTGCTATCTGTCCAGGACAGAAGTTAGTGTTAGAAGGAGAAAAAAAAACCTGCTGCTGCTACACTAATGTGACTACTGTCACAGCTTTCCCCAAAGCCATAAGGCACTATGGGCCATGCTCCCTTAGCTTGCTATGTAATCGCCTTAATATTTGCTATGTGCCTTCACTGTAGCACCATGTTGGCTTAATAAGATGCATGTAGAAAAGGGAGCTCTTCTACTTGTTAGTAATTTGGTCAGACAGAGGTATTCACTCCTTGGGAGGAGTGGTGTACATTATGCTATTGAATAGGGACCCCGGAATTGATCATAACATGGCTTGCATGATTAGCTAAATATTGACTGATGGTGTATGTAAGTGCCTTAAAAATATCTCGGGGAAAGGTCTGACTGTTATTGATAAGCAGTGAGGGATCTTTTGTATGTACTATCCCACAGATAGGAAAGCACCAACCACAGCCTTTGATAAACCAGTTTTGGACCACTGTGTAAATGTAAGTGGTGTAAACACACTCACTTAGCCTTGCAGAGCATTCGCTCTAATTTGAAGCTGGTACCAAGATTTAAAAATGTGTGCTTTGACTGGGATTTGATCCCAGTACCTACCAGCCACAATTCCAATAACAGAACCAGGGCCAGTTTCAAGAATACAAATTCTGGAAGATTTTATATCCTTGAAGGACATAAATTCTGGTAGAACCTATTCCTAAGATTCAAAATATTTCAGGAAAGCATTTTGTTTCATATTTCCTATCTGAATTTGTGAGAATGATGGGGAGTTGTAGAAAGAGACCTATGATTTGGAAATATAAATTACACTAAGTTAAATAAGAAACATGACTCTTACTACAGGTACATGCTCATTTACAGACATCTCTATTATATATATAGGGCTTACAGAGTTATCTTTCTTTGATATAGCTGTAGCCATAACAGATTACACTGCAGGTGGCAGCAAAGTAAATTAAAACATGCTGTTGAGCCATGTATAACATCCATGTATACTGAGTACAAAAAAAAAATCTATAAAAAAAGAAAGAAAATAGAAGAAGGAAAACAATAACCCTTTATTTCAGTACAGTTGTACTACATCAACTCCATGCATCATAATGAATCAACTGAATGAAAGACAGATTTCTCAGATGTTTACTTAACTTGGGAGATAACTAAATGTGGATGCTTTTAAACTGAGATAAAATCTTGGATAACAAACACTGAAAAGCTAAAAAAAAAATTCTTTACAAAGAAATGAAAAATACAGATAAGGAATGTTTATTTAATGATTTACTGCTAACCAAAAAGAGTAAGGTGCAGATTCAGAGGGGTCAAAAATTATGGCCCTTATTCTAGGTCATTTTTTTAAATTATGACTTTCCAAACATAATTACAAGCCTTAACCTTCCAATATCCTGGATTTGCCCTGTATGCAGCCATTATGAAGAAACGGGAAGGTCCGGAAACCACAGGAGGAGAGACACCACTAAAGAAAGAAAGAGTGGTTTTATCTAGAGAGAGATGGAAATGGCTGTCCCGAGTTAGGTGCAGAGATTGTTATTGATTTCTTATGCTCCTTATGGGGTAATTGATTTCTTATGCTCCTTATGGTGTAATAAGTGTATGTACTTGATGAAATGATCAATAAAATTTAAACAATATTTGTCTGATACACAAAGTTGAAGCAAGTGTACCAGAAACAAATGTCTTTTTTGAGAGAGGCCTAACCTATCTAAACATAATCCATAAGATTCACAAATCAGATACTACCATTTCACATATCAGATCATATCATTCAAAATAACATTATAAATGCTGAGAAATATGCACGGAAACGGCTGCAGATACTCGCATGTTCCTGATAGGAATAAATTTGAAAGAGGATGCTTTGGATAAAGACTTGAGATTAATTCTAAAGATATCCATGATCTGGCTAAGCAAACAAATCTGAGATGCAGAAACATGGTGCGTCAACACAACTGTGATGAGCAGTTAAGAGTTGGCTCCTTGTTTAACACCCAGTCATTATTTGTAACAAGCCTAGTTAATCCAAAACTATTAACCTCCTCTTTCTTTCTCGGTATTCCATTTGAATAGTTTAATTCCTATCCACCTGATGGTATTAAGAACATATCAAGGAACATTTTTCAAAAACATTTCATTGGTAAAAAATGGTAGAAAGTGTAAATTAGTTAGTAATTGATTATTTTGGGGTTTGGAATTTTTAAAATTATTTCTTCAAAGTAATTTCTAGAAATGTATATATATGTATGTGCTATTTGTTGATTCACTGGTTATTTTTAAAAATAAAACTGGCAAAAATAAGCCAACATGAAAAGCAAGTGTTATTCTTTATTAATATTATGCATTGCATGCAAACTCAAACATAAGCCAAAGCTTGGACCATGGAGATTATGTCTTCAAATACTGGACCATATTCATAATACAATATCTTCCATATCATATCTCTAAATATATAATATCATATCAAATATGATATATTTAGATATGATATCATATCCTTGCATGCATGCATGTTTATACACATACATGTACATTTAAAAATGAAAAATTGAAATTTTACATAACAGTTATAAAATATTCCAAATTTATTTACTAATATCAGCAGTCTATTAATATTATTATTGTTACCATTATTAATTTATTGGTGTTGATATTGTTATTGTTATTATTGCTATTATCAGCACCATGTCACCAATGTATATGCTACCCCAAGCGGACTAACATATAAATAAATTGAATTGAATTAAAATATCTACCATAATATTCTCCAATACATATACCATAACCCAAAATAATTGCAGAAGTAGTTGTATATAAACATAATAAATGTGCTCAACTGAATGCTTCAAATCTAAAAATAATTAATAAAAAGAATATAAATACTATTTTTAAACTCTCCAAAATCACCAATATATACTCAAACAAAAAAGAAAGTATGCACTTTGAAACACTGAATATTTTTTTAATGTGCCACTTTACCATAATCATCAGTAGCAAACATGTGCACAACTTGTGATATTACTGCACTGCACACACACACACACCACCTAAATGGTGTGGTTATCTAATTCCATAATTACTTTCTTGAATGACTATGTGGTCTGGTTTTTTGAAATAAATGACTATTTATTACATGCATACTTTCTATTTTGGTTGAGTATATGAAGTAATATTGTACTTACATTCTGATATCTTGCCTGTAATTTTCAATATACTACATTCTTCAGATAAATCTTGATGCTTGACAAGCTGCCATCATCGATTGCAATGTAGCAGACATGTGGGTCAATTAACTTTCCCATATCATAATTAAGATAGAAAAATAATTCTTGCTTGCCAATCTGGGTAAATATTGGATGATGTCATCACGAGAATGCTATTTTTAGAACAAAATTGCTTCTTTGTATTTACTGACCCAAGTGTTGGTAATAAAGTTAATAAATATATTTTTTTTAATGAGAAATAACTAATCACAAGTCTGACTGATATGGACATTACAGCTTGAGATATCACTAATTTTTAAGAAATTTGGAAATATGACTAATTTTTAAGAAATCTGAATTACAAAATTATTAATATTATAAAAACCATATCTGCATAAAGAAGAGTCTAAGAAATGTAAAGGAAAATCATTGATGTTCTGCAGTAAACAGCAATGATGTTAAGTGTCTATAAAACGTTGGGTGCCAGTTGCTATGATTTCATCTGAATCTTTTCTCAAATAACAGTTTATCTCGAATCATAGACAGATGGATATGGATGCTATTTCTAGATTCTTAAAAGCAGGAAGAACGCTTATTTTAAATTGATATTAGGTAATAAAATTGATGTTGGTAATAAATAGAATATCAAACTTGATTCCATTTCATATTGGGTTTATATTTCTAGATTCTTAAAAGAGGAAATGAAGATTATTAAAATTATGTTGGGTAATAAATAGGATATTAACCTTGATTCCATTTCATACCAAATTTATGTTCATCATAAAATAATATAACTTGTGACTTGCTAAAGCTAGTGACAAATTAAAATTATTTCACTCAGGACATAAACTTGATATGAAATGGAATCTTGTGTAATATCCAATGAATATGGTTTTATGGATTGTATCTCTTCTCTTTAGCGTACATATCCTTTGTCGCTGAAACCATCTCCCACATTGCAAACACTGACATCAACCCTTCAGTGTATCAACTCCTTAAATACTGTGTATCATAAAATTAATGCACATAAAAAGTGTATGTGGAAAATGCTACAACTATGTAGGGTTAGACATTGTAATTACACGTATCTTAATTTTACCCTCATCACTGTAACAAATAACCAACCAATCATTATGTATTTATCTTCTGTTATATTAATATCCTGATTTACAATAGATAAAAATGACCCCCTACCCACTCCCAGGATAAAATATAAATATTGGCTTTTTGGGGTCATAATGTGTTTAAATGATTATAACTATTGTAAAATGAATCAGTGTAGAAGGTTGGTTCACAATTAGTATAAACAATATACAACACAATAAATAAATAAATATGAACTATAAACAAAAAATTAAGTCACCTTTTAAAACTTAAAATAAAAATAAGTCTATTATTTTTTTTTTTTTAATAAGTTGTGGGAGAAATCTGAAGAAAAAAATGAATCAGTTTAAAAGACTAAAGACCGATTTACAATAAATTTAAACAATATTATAAATAAATAAATATAAACAAAAATATAAGTTACCTTATAAAGCATTTAAAATAAGTGGGTGAAATTGGAATTTTCAGATCCCCCCCAATCCTCCCTTAATGTGAACACATAAAATATAGATTTTTAAAGAGATTCTACCACACCTGTTTTCTCAAAAATATTTGTCCTGAGCAGCTGCAGGTAAAGTAAGATCATCCACCAACACAGTTCAGTAACATTTTCCTCTCAGTGTAGCTACATTCAGTTAATTATATTACAAAGAAGTTCCATTAATGTCCTAAATGAATAATTCACCTGTTTAAACAAGACGGGATACAGTGGATTAACAGTGATGATTTATGTACCATTCTGTGTGCTGGTAGAGAGAAAATTCAATATGGCAGTAAATAGTTTCCTACCTCCTGCCCGTTCCTCTGAAGATCTGATCATGCAACTGTTCCCAAGGTACAACTGAAATACAAACAAACAAATTAATTCTCAGCAGTACTAAGCAGGCAGTCTGTAAAGAAATAGCTGTGGACAAACATGTGGTGAAAAGATGTAAAATCAATAGAAGTAAAATTACTGAGAAAAATACATATGATAATTTTACTAAATAAAAAAAGAATGAGCTAAGGGTCGTTCACAATAATCAACATTTTCCATTTCCTACAAAGGTGCTGACAGCCAGCATACAAATTTAAATTAATCATAAAAATGTTAATTGAAATCTCTTTAAAAATTGACATGTTATGCATTCCAATTTAGCAAGTGTGAGGGGAAACATTTGTACAATCCATATGAATTTAGCAAAATTTTAATAATTATTAATGACATGTTATTTTTAATCTCAATACTGACTCTAACCCAGAATCTTAGCAAGAATCAGTGATCCAAAACTGGTTTATCAAACACAGTGGCATGTGCAGTTCTGTATTTAGGAAAGCACATATAAAATATCCCTTGCTGCTAACTGAAAAGAATAGCCTATGTGGTATTAATGGGATTGTTCTGAAGAACATGAGTCATAAAGACAATATGCCTGACATATAAGAACTGCTGAATAAAGGATGTTCTGGAGTGTTATTGAACAACAAATCTTTTCCTTTATCGTGTTCCACAAGTTTTGATCTAGTGGAACTAAAAATACATAACATATAATACATGTTTATCAATTAAGGAAAACCTGGTCTTATGATACTGACAAATCTCTAAAACTCACATATAATAACTGCTTACAGTTCACAAAGAACAGAAAAATTAATAGCAAACAACGACTTCATTATAACAGCCATATGACATAAGCAGGAAGACTACCTAATCAATAATAATCAGCAAAAATTACAAAATTTCATAAATACTTTATTAAGTGATTTGTAGATTTATCTCCACATCTTATTGAACAGAGTTAAGAAGAAAACTGAACAAATAGTAATATTGAATAACAAGATGTACATCAATATTTCTCTTCAATGGTGGACAAAGACTTGAAGGCCAGAAGTACATTACTGATTTATATAGATTTCAAGTTACATTATCAACACAACAAAATGGATTGACATTAAAATACAATAACATTTCGCATTAACATGTTCATTAATGAGAATATGTGGGTTTTTTTTACATCTGTATGATAATTCTTCATTATTTTTTTCCTTGAAGTCATAGTCCCATGGAATTTAAGGGGCTTTGTGCTCCAAATATTGATTACAAATGAAACTTTCATGTATTTGTTATACTAGATCTTGTTTTCATATCATGCAAGACATTTAACTGGACCATGGTGTAGGGAATTCCATGTCTAGTCGATCGATTTTTTTTCACATTTAAAAATTTCAAATTTCAACATCGGAATTACTCGTTGGGTGAAATAAATTAGTATGAAATGTTTTTGCAGCTGCAAAAATATTCAGAAGTTTTAAAATAATGGCTAACGGGAGAATACCCATAGCATGACTTGAAATACATATGTCACACATTCAATGGAAAATAACCCGTTATTTTTTTTCAATTTATTTGTCCATGAGCATAATTATTATTTTTAAAATATTGATAATAAGCGAGATGCGGTGGTTATGTTAAGTAGTTGAATGAAGTAATGTTTATATTTAAAATTAATTCTTTGTTTGGAAATTAATTAGGTCAAAGGTCTGTGGGAGTATGTGAATATTCAGATTTAGAATTTTTTTTTTTTTTTTTAATGACACCAGCACATTGTTTATTTAGTGGGTATGAGTATCAAACTATATGTTTGGAAACCTGTTACCATATTCACACTTTGATCCTATACTGATATGCAGTTTATTTTGCATTGTCTCAGCTGGTTGTCTTCTTATTCTGTTGTATAAAGTAATACCACAAAAGACCCGAAAATGTATTGTTTTCAACCAGAAATAAATGTCTAGGAACAAGAATTTCCCATAGTATGGCTTCAGTTTACTTTTTGTTAAACAATTTTCATTGATCAACTGACGAGACCAACAACCACTAGGAATTTGCGTTTGTTAAAGGTGCATAACTCTATTATAGAAAATGCACTGCTCTCGAGAAAATTAGATCGCTTATTTCGTTTCGGCAATTTAATTGAAAATGGTCGGTAAGAGTTTTTTGGTAAGGGATTTGAAAAAAATTCCGTATATTTGGTAAGAATTCCGAAATTCCGGGTATTGGTTAAAAATTCCGGAGTTTTCGGAAAATTCCCGAAAGGTGATCGCCCTGGATACATCTGCATGTAAAGAAAATAACTAGCAGGATGAATGGAACAATGTGAGCGAACAGTCATTCCATAGAACCAATCTTTGGAGACCGGCAGTCTTCCTATAGACGGCCAAAAAGGGATGAAATTGTCTTGTGTCGTTCTCGTATTAGTCATACTTATTTAACATACATTTTTATTTTGGACACGCCATCTAAGTGTGAGGACTGTCAGTGTAGACTGACGATGTGTCCTATTTTGGTGGAGTGTCCTCACCTGCAGCCTCTTAAAGAGTAGCCTATGTGGCGGCAGCGGGCTTCCTTTAAATAAATGTCAGAATGACCATATGATTGATGTCCAATTGTCGATGATAAGATGAAAATCAGTGTGATTTAGATGCGTCGTTAAATAAATAAAAAGAACTTTACTTTTAGACCCCAAACAGCCGATATTTATTTCTTGAGAGGGTCGTTAAATTAAAGAAAGAAAGAAGGAATGAAAGAAAATAATTATCGAACAGGTATTGAAACTAAAATTAGCACACACATTAGCTCTAAATATATTTGAACTCGAACAGTAAATACGCTAGACGTGGGTGGTATAATGATCATATCGTTTACACAGTTAATAACATTAGCGTTAGAGATTTTGACAAATATGTATTTTATTCACCTAAATATCAATGCAGCTATCCAACCCACGAGATTTTCATTGTATCGTGGGTTGCGTACTGCTTCTAATTTTTAATTATAGAAGAGTTGGCATTCTGAAAGTGTTTCTTTTGATAATGTCTTTATGAAAACAATTTGAATTTGTAACGTGGTCATTTAACAATGTGCTCTCTCTCTCTCTCTCTCTCTCTCTCTCTCTCTGTGTGTGTGTGTTAATTTTGATAATGTCTATGAAAACAATTTGAATTTGTATCGTGGTCATTTAACAATGTGCTCTCTCTCTCTCTCTCTCTCTCTCTCTCTCTCTGTGTGTGTGTGT
>JAULBS010126681.1:0-13717 GCA_032355785.1 Symmetromphalus regularis
GTGGCATGTACAGTATTCATATTTGGTATACTAGAGGCACTGATTTTCCGTGATAATGGAATTGTGGAAAAACCTATTTGAAACGGAATTCCCTATTTTCTCCGAAAAAATTATTACTTGTCTCCAAATAGAGCAGTTTATTAATTAAATGGATTTTCCATCTGCATTTTGGAAACAAAATAGTCGATACCTGACTACACTGATATCTGTACGTGTTACGCCAAATTAATTTTACCGCAGAAACGACCACTAGTTGATTTAATGGAGAAAACCGGACATTTGAAAAAACAAATTTTGCTCTTATTCTTAACAATTACGCGAGTTGAAGATTTATTACATATTTTGGGTAAATTTATTTATATTCGTGATAATTTAAAACAATGAAACTTTTTTATGTGATCGATTCCAATTATATTCGGATATTTTCGCCAAACCAGAGAATTACCGAACTCGATGGTATTTTTGGAGCATGATTATTCACGCTTCTTGGTCGAAATCTAGAGGTGCGAGCCACACCTTAAAAGTGAAACCCTGTATCTGTTTGACAATTTTTAATATTTAACGACTGATCATTAGTGGTCTTATACAAGACATCACATGACACTGCTGCTCTACTGAATGAATGGATATGATTATTTATATTAAAGGCATAGTCCCACAGAATTTAAGTGGCTTTGTGCTCTAAATATTGATTACAACTGAAACTTACGTGCATACTACATCTCGTTTTCATACCACGCAAGACATTTTAACTGAACCACGGTATAGGGAATTCCATGTCGAGTCGTTTGATTTATTTCACATTTAAAAATTTCTAATTTCAAGATCAGAACTCCCCACAGGGTGAAATAAATAGGTACAAAATGTTTTTGCAGCTGCAAATATATTCAGACGTTTCAAAGTAAAGGCTAACAGGGAAATACCCGTCACTTGACTCGAAATATATACGTCACACCTTCAACAGAAAAAAAATTAGTTTTTTTTTCAATTGATTTGTCCATGAATTATGCTATTCATTATTATTTTTAAAATATTGATAATAAGCGAGATGTGGTGGTTATGTAAATAGTTGAATGAAGTATTTCTATGAAAAATTAAATGTTTATATTTGAAATTAATTCTTTGTTTGGAAATTAATTAGGTCAAGGATCTGTGGGAGTACGCGTTTAATATTTGCAAGTAATATGATTAAGACATTAATTATTTACCAGTATATACATTGTTGATCACTGGCATATATAAACCAGAAATTAACCAATTCTTTGTGTGTTTCCCTTTTGCATTAATCTTTATTAATTAACTTTACAAACCACAGAAACAATTTTAAATGTTAATTTTGATAAATGATGTTTATAAATATTAAGAATTAAATGTGGGTATTTTTAAACAGAATAAAAGTAAACAAATGAAAAAACAGCCATTAAGTTTTGTCTTCATTGTTTGTCTTGTAATAAAGAACGTATCTTGCTATATAAATGCTAATTTTTTGTATTTCAGATGCTGAGAAAGCATGTGATCCATCTTTGCATGTAAAGATAGAAAACAGCCTGGTTTCTTTTAAATTACACTATCCACGTCTCCATTCTTCAAACACAAATGTACTTGATCGGGAACATCCAGCTCTTCCTAATGCTGGAAATCCTGTTCAGAAACTGTCCGCTCTGCCCAGTCCTAGAGAAAATGAAGAGAATGTAACACAACGATTTAAAATAGATGTAGACAACTACATTGCTTGTTTTTTGTTCAAGTCTGAGATGTATCGTCAAAAGTTACAAAGAGAGTTGAAGGAAATAAATTGTACACCAGTTTTTGAAAAATTGCAAATTCTGGTGGAATGCAATTCATCTTGCATGAATGATAAACTTATTAAGTCAGCTGAAACTGTGATTTCTGGTTTTATTTTAAAGAACAAACTCACAGTTCAAAAGATTCTAGTTGATCCAAATCTTCATAAAGCCATCCACAAGGAGCTGGAGAGGACACTCCAAGGACAGAGAGCTGCTTTTTACAAGGATAACTCTAATTTAATTGTTGTTGGACAAAATGATTCTGTACAAATGATATTGTTTGAAATCCAAGAAATTGAAGATCGTTTGACCAGAAAAGTTTCCGACAGCATGACTGTGAAGAGTTACCACCTGAAGTTCATGGTTGTATCAAAATTTGAAAATTGTTTGAGAAATGAGTTTGCAAATTTAGATATAACATTACACCCCAAAGAAAACAAAGTGCAGTTTGTGGGATCGGAATCAGATATTGTTGCAGCAAAGCTCAAGATGCAAACATATATCAGTGAAATACTGTGGAGAGATGTAACTTTTGATGATGATATGACATGGAAGATCTTGGAACAATCTAAAACTCAGGACTATCTTATGGAAACTCTTGCAAACTCTGGAGTAGTTTGCTCAGTTGATGTTCAAGAAAATACTAAGTTAGTGAGAGTATATGCCTCCTCTAAAGAAAATGTTGCTAAAGGTCAGCAACTTATTGAAGAAAGCATTGAAGAGAAAATGTTTCAGATGGTTGACAAGTCACAAGATAGTCTCCATTCTTATGATTGGCTAGAACTAAAACAGTCTCTGAGAGATAGATATGCAGGAAAAATGGTCATTGAAGAATCTGAAGACAATAAGATCACAGTGATTACAACTAAAGATATTGCAAAGGATGTTCAGACTAAGATCAGCAAGCATTTCAAAACCAGAGCCATTCAAGAGCAAAACCATCTCTTGACCGAACCAATTCTCAGATATTTCAAAGAGCATAAACAAAATGACATCTTTTCCTTAGCAAAGAATCTTCAGTCAGAAAAGGTTAATATTGTCTATGCCAAACAAGGTTTAAGTATTTCTGGGACTGTAGCTGGTATTCAACAGGCCATGAAGGAATTGAAAAAAATGACATCTAAAGTTGTCAGTAAGGAAGTTACGTTAAATCAGCCAGGGATCAAGGAGCTGTTGACTAAAGACAGTGGGAAGGAAGTCATCTTGATTGTAGAGCAGAAGCAGAAATGTATCATCATACCAGAAACAGAATCATCTAAATACAGAAATAAAGCTGAGGCAACTGTTGATGTCAACAGGCAGTGGTCAGTTTCTGGAGACAGAACTGTGCGGGTTTATCTTGGAGATATTACACAGCTTCACGTGGATGCTATAGTTAATGCAGCCAATGGGGATCTTAACCATTGTGGAGGCATTGCCCATGCTATTGTTGAAAAAGGTTTGGGAAAAACATTTCATATTAATTTTATCTAAACTTCTAGTATATTGTACTTAATCTATGAATCTGAACCAGATATATTTAAAAGCTGGATCCAAGACTTTTGAAACAATGTCCAGGTCTACTTATATTATTTCTTCAGGATGTTTGACAAAAATGTTTAAAAGTTGGTTTAAAACAAAATTACAAAAAGTCTTAAATAGCTGGGACCTCCACCTCCATAACATATCTTCTTTAAATTCACTTCTTTATAACATATCTTCTTTATAACATATCTTCTTTAAACCCACTTCTTTATAACATATCTTCTTTATAACATACATGTATCTTCTTTATAACATATCTTCTTTATAACATATCTTCTTTATAACATATCTTCTTTAAATCCACTTCTTTATAACATATCTTCTTTATAACATATCTTCTTTAAATCCACTTCTTTATAACATATCTGCTTTATAACATATCTTCTTTAAATTCACTTCTTTATAACATATCTTCTTTATAACATATCTTCATTAAATCCACTTCTTTATAACATATCTTCTTTATAACATATCTTCATTTAATCCACTTCTTTATAACATATCTTCTTTATAACATGTCTTCTTTAAATCCACTTCTTTATAACATATCTTCTTTATAACATATCTTCTTTAACATATCTTCTTTAAATCCACTTCTTTATAACATATCTTCTCTAAATCCACTTCTTTATAACATCTAATTCCATCTTTATCTCTGGAAGGCTCAATGGATAGGTGTAAACCACTTGCAACGACCAATGGTCCACAACTGGTTCATCAAAGGCCGTGGTATGTGTTATCCTGTCTGTGGGGAAGTGCATGTAAAAGATCCCTTGCTACTAATCAGAAAGAGTAGCCTATGTGATGGTGATGGCAAGGATTTACCGGACTCACAAAACCTGCATAAAGGATGCAATAAAGTGTCATCTGGACCCCAAAATCAGAGACACTGTGTCCCATGGGACTCTTATAAAAATATCAAAACTGTTTTGTTTATATAATCATGAATAAACAATAGGGGGTTAGATGGAGAGAGCACTGGGACATTTTAGTGACATAAAAAGATTTCATTCTTTCAATATAAAACAAATAAAAATTAAGACAGAATAAATCTTTTTTTCTTAATGCAAAACCTGTTTTCTGCAACACTTGACTAAATTGTGGACCCTTAGTTTTTAGGAAGGGACTATCAGAAAAGAAATTGGGGAGTCCCAGGGACCCATCTTTTATAAAAACCAGGTAAACCCCTGTAACGGGTTTCATCTGAAAGAGTTTGAATAACAAAACACCATATGTCTTGAGACAGTCGCTAAATGAAAAAGTGTGAGATGTCATTAAACAAATAATCTTTTCCAGTTCCATCTTTATTTGTAACACTGGAAAACAAATAATCTTTTCCTGTTCTATCTTTATTTGTAGCACTGGAAAACAAATAATCTTTTCCAGTTCCATCTTTATTTGTAACACTGGAAAACAAATAATCTTTTCCAGTTCCATCTTTATTTGTAACACTGGAAAAGAAATAATTTATTCGGGCATTGTCATAACCATCACATTTATTCAGATGCAGTTTATGTTTAGTCTATTGTAATTATTCATAAAACCTTTGTTAAAAATGAGATTATTATTTAGTATAATATTAATAATGTCTCATTGTAGGGGCAGCAGGAGCGGAATGTAGCTCATACAGTAGTGTGTCTGCCTGTGAAGCGGTCGGTCATTGGATCGATCCTTCTCAGTGGACCCAATTGCAGTTTGGGCTATTTTCCATTCCAACCAGTGGTATGTGCTGTCCTGTCTGTGGGACGGTGCATATAAAAGAACCCTTGCTGCTTATCAGAAAGAGTAGTCTAGGTGGTGGCAGCACGTTTCCTCTAAATACGTATGTCAGAATGACCATATAATTGATGTGCTCTAGAGGCATCATTAAATAAAACAAACTTTACTTTGTAGGGGGCAGCAGCATACAAGATGAATGTTCAGCTTACATTGAAGAAAATGGATCCTTGTCTGATGCTGATGTCTATTCCTCTTCACCTGGATTTTTACATTGCTGCGTTATTATTCATGCCGTAGGACCACGATGGCAAGGAGGCGACAAATCTGAGGATGAAATCCTGGCAAAAACTGTGAAAAATATACTCACAGAAGCTGACAAATGTCAGTTTACATCTGTTGCCATTCCTGCCTTGAGTTCCGGAATCTTTGGCTACCCAGTGGATGCTGCTGTTACTGTTATTGTCAAAGCATTGTGGGATTACTGGAGTAGCAAAGGCACACATGGGACGGTAACTGATGTTTGTTTCTGTGATGTCAATATGAAGACTATCAAAACATTTGTTGATGTTTTAGAACAGACGTTTGGGGGAGGTGGCACAGATTTCCCCGGAAGAAGCCTGACTCTGGAAGAGAGGTCTGATTCAAGTGACAGTGATGATGAAGGTTTGTAATTTGGATTGAATTAATTTTTCTTGTTGTACTTAACAGCGGTAGAAATTAAGAATTTATTTTCACTTGCCTGGGGGATTTGTAGTCTTAAAGGACAAGTTAAATATAATACCATTTTGGGTTATTGTTTTCATAAACAGTATCTATAAACACCCACTAAAACAGATGACATAAAACATAATTTTTAAACATTTAAATTTCGTCTACGAACAGCAAGGTAAAACACCATCAAATCCACCATTACTTATCTCCCCGTTTTCGTCGCGAGAGATGTCGCTTCTCTGTGACGTAGAACGGGCCAAATGATATTTGTGTCTCTAGTAACTGATAGAGAAATGGCTTCAACAGTTCATTTTCTTTGCGCTCAGCTCGCTATCAACATGTTTTACTCAACATGTTTTACTCATCCCGACAAAAAATCACTAGTCCCACCATTTTAATTTTAAGATTGGAAAAATATCTACTGGCCTGGGGGACTAGTGTCAGTAAGGATTTACTCACCCCCAGCAATTTTTACTCACCTCAGGTGAGTAAGCTAGCATTAGTTTTTATCCCTGCTTAGTTGTTTTAAAGGATATCCTTCATGATTTGCCAGCCAATGTGCTGGATGTCGTTAAACAACCAATAAACAATCCTTTCCTTTCCATTATATATTTGTCATGTCAATAAAACAAACACAACTTCTTTCTCATCTAAGTAAAATATAAATTTATTACAGCCGCAGGATTTTTATTTTTTGGATTACAGATTTGCATTTGCACTTTTCCTCTAAAAGACCTTGAGTTACAAAACACCATATGTCTGACATCCAGGGGCAGTTCCAGCAGTTGTGAATATGGGGGTGCAACTTTGGAGGGCGAAGCCCGACCTTGCTGGTGCCGAAGAGTTTTACAAGAAAAAATTTCATTGCCCAAAAATTAGGGGTTGGGGGGCGTGTGCTGGGTTGAACCCCCCCATGGGACCGCACCTGACATCTAATAGCCACTGAATAAACAATATGCTGGGGTATTGTTAAACAAACAATCCTTTCCTTTCCATTATATATTTGTCATGTCAATAAAACAAACACAACTTCTTTTGCATCTAAGTAAAATATAAAATTATGGCCGCAGGATTTTTATTTTTTGGATTACAGATTTTCAACAGTAACATTTTGCTGTAATGAAATAAAAATAAAAAAATGTATTTGTGGGAGAAAAAAGGGAGAAGAAAGGTACTGTATAAAAATGGTGGTTAAACTATCAGACCCATAGCTGGTAGGTACGAGGATCAAATCTCAGAGGAGATATGGCATTTTTAATACCACTCCAACCCAAATTGAGTGCTACACAAGACTAACTAGGATGTCTCTTGTACAGTCCAGTGGTCCACAACTGGTTCATCAAAGACTGTGGTAAGTGCTGTCCTGTTTGTGGGAAAGCACTTATATAAAAGATCATTCATGATTAACCAGCCCTCGTGGCACAGTGGTTAAACTATCGGACTCACGGCTGGTAGGTACTAGGATCAAATCTCAATTGAGGCATGGGATTTTTAATGTCGATACCGGCTCCAACCCAGAGTGAGTGCTCTCCAAGACTCAGTGGGTAGGTGGATACCACTGGCACTTACCATTGGTATATTAAAGGCTATGGTAAGTGCTGTTCTGTTTGTGGGAAAGAACATATTAAAAAATCCCTTACAGACATTCGGAAGAAGTAGCCTATGAGTCATTTGCACTTTTCCTCTAAAAGACCTCGAGTTACACAACACCATACATGTATGTCTGACATCCAGGGGCAGTTTCAGAAATTGTGAATAGGGCGTGCAACTTTGGAGGGCGAAGCCCAACCTTACGAGCGCTGAAGGGTTTTACAAGACAAATGTTCATTGCCCGAAAATTAAGGGGTTGGGGGGCGTGTGCCATGTGTGCCTCCCCCCCTGGAACTGCACCTGACATCTAATAGCCACTGAATAAACAATGTGCTGGGGTATCGTTAAACAAACAATCCTTTCCTTTCCATTATATATTTGTCATGTCAATAAAACAAACACAACTTCTTTCTCATCTAAGTAAAATATAAATTTTGCTAACGACACAGGTTTTTCATTTTTTGGATTACAAATTAGCCACAATACCATTTTGGTGTAATGAAATAAAAATAAAATAAAATTTCAGTTTTTTAATTTTAATTTTCCCACATTGTCGCATTTTGTCCACATTGTAAAACAAATTTTATTTGTAGGAGAAAATAAGAAGAAAGGTACTGTATAAAAACAAAAAACATGGTCATTCAAGGCATTTACGAGTATAAATTATTGAAAACTCTTTGCTAGTGCACTGTGTGATCCTTGGTGGTCTAGCAGTAGAACATCAGACTCTCAAGTCAATGACAATGGTTCAAAACCTGTTGGAGGCTGCAGGGTTTCACATGACGCAGGAATCCTGTGTATTTGAAGCAATATTTTGCTAAAATATGCACGCATCATGGTTGACGCAAAATATTTCTGACATCAATTAATTAATACACAAAAACCTATTATTTATAAGAAAAACAAAATAATGGATACACATGTATTAGTATTATAAAGATAGAATAGTGGATAATGGATATGTATGTAATATAAACAAGACTTTAATCTGTTAATTATGTGATTGAAAAAATATGCTTGACTCCCGTTTTTGAATGGTTGACTTCCAAAATAAAACCCTATGAGTCAAGATAACTCCCATTTTCCATATGGCCATGTGGAACCCTGAGGCTGGGTCAGACTTGACTACGTGTCAAAATAACCAAATGTTTGACATCCAATAGCCGATGATTAATAAATCAATGTGCTCTAGTGGTGTTATTAAACAAAACAAACCAAAACTAAAACTGAACAGTAACAATGTATTCATAATAAGTTAAAAATAAAATCTGCACCATTAATTATTCTATAAAGCCAGCAAACTTACATGTACCTGTAAAAGTTTAACCCACATGTAGATGTCACAAGCATACATGTACATTTGAACATGCATATGCACCAAATGGACCATGCCACCCACCCAACCATACATACATGTACATTCACACACAATAACAGGTATTTACATATATGTATTTTATAATCTGCAGTTTTTAAGTATTCCCTTTTCTAACAATAAACAATAATTGAAATAAAGGATTCCCTATACAGCACCACCATCAAGACAAACACACTAATATAGTAATAAAAACCTGGCTAAACCGGTGTTATGCAACACTATTAACCTAGCTGAAAGGGAAATGGATTCTTTCATTCCATGATAAGGCTGTGCTTAGTAATAAAGTTACATAATTATGGTCAACACTGACTGAAATTCGTTAGTTCTACATTCATATGTGGTAATTAATAGTTCTATTTCAAATTCTCACTCCAAATCCATTATCCTAGGATTTAACTGCATGTACATAGGCAAAGGATGGGGGGGGGGGGTCAGTTGGCAAGGGCCTACACACAGGCATAAGAAGTGTTCGGGGGGGTAAGGGGGTATGCAATCCACGCATGTTTTAGATATTTTGTATATGTTTATTCATTACAGGTTATTTTCATTTCAGTAACTAAAGCAACCGTAAACTTCCATAAAATTTATTGCATAAAATGTTCATATTGTTTTATCCTTATACATGTATTTATGTTTTATTTGTACATGTAAGTTTAAAAATAAGTTTAAAATAAGCCAAATCAGTGTATTACTAATGGGTAATGTACATGTACATGTCTGCTACAATTCTGAGGGGCCCTACTCCCCATGATATTTAGCACCGATTACAAAAATACTTAATATTTAAAACAAAAAGTCTTTGTCCTTATACCATCCACTTTTATAAAAACAACACAAAAATTTAAAGATTATAGTGATAAAACTCGACGTTTTGTCTACATACCAGACTTTTTCAAAAGTATGAACTAAAACCTAAAACTGACAGGTTTAAAAAAAAGTGTAATTACTGCACTTGGGTGCCATTGAAGTAATTAGACAAAGAATAAAAGGGAAGAGAGATCGAGCCTTAATACTTAATGAGCAGTTTGAAATGGGAGTCAACATTTCCCATCTGGCCAGGACCTATTACTAGCTTTGCACGGGGTCTGCATGTACATGTATGCATAATACTGACAAATGGAACCTGTTTAATATAACTGTGAAAGGAAAACACTGTTCATGTAAAGACAGCCAAGCACATCATTTAATCAGCTGACAAACATACAGTATTTGTGACACATACATGTAGTAAAAGAAACTCACTACTGCCACACAGTCTACTCTTTTCCATCAGGGTCTTTTACATGCATGTACCACAACCTTTGTTTCTCCAGTCATGGACCACTGGCTGGAAAGAGATATTGCTTAATCAGTCCACTAAAGAGGATCAATGTTACAACCCATCTGAGCTAGGACCCTTTCCTAAAAGTGTGACACCGTACAAATGGTCTTGCCACATAATGAAATACATTTATTCTGTTAGTATTCATCCCATTTGCATGTAAATTATATACACATGTGTGTATATTATATATATATATATAGATACATACTGGATGTATATAACAGCAGGTGCAGCCTATATAATTATATTGCAAAATGAAAATCAACAGGAATGGGTAAACTTGACAACACTAATATATTGTATACATTATATATATAAACTGCATGGGTATTTTTTTAAGTATCTCTATGTAATACTTTGCATATGTAGATCAAGGTGAAACAACTGATAACCGATATACACACACTCTAAGACATCATACAAGTAGCCATTTTGATTTTGTTAGGGCATAACACTATTAACAACTAGATGTTTGATGGACATGTACAATTCCATACATATCAATATAGTATAACCTGCTCAAGAAATTTAATTTCAGGTGAGTGATTAATTACAGATTTAAAGAACCAAACGTCAGTTTATCATTTACAGTACTTTCCTTTTTCCACCTTTCAAAACTTTAAAATTTTATCTGTCAAAACTGACATCATTATAATAATAAATCAGAAATCTTTCAAAAGAGATTTATTTAAATAACAATGGAAAATCTGTACCATCCAGCTATCTACTTTAATAATCAGATGACAGGTCATTGTGTGAGCGAACATCACTCTGGTTCAGACAAGTGACCCTATATAGATCAGGATTATGTAATACAATGTAGATCAGGGTTATATAATTTAGATCAGAGGTAAGACTGTGGACAGATATAATAATAAAAGGAAAAGCGGCAACTGCTAGGGACCCCCAATTTAGAAAAATGGTTAAAACCTCAGTGGTGGATCTGGGGTGGGGCAATGTCCTAAAGTTTGAGATTTAAATAACATTTACATTTTTTAACAATTTGCCCCTCCCCCCCTCCATTAGATTTTCTGGATCTGCCATTGATCCTGAATTAAAGATGGTGTTAGTGTAAAAAATGTTTGTAACTGTAAAGTGCATTTTGAACAAACAAACAAAAAAGATACTATATTTTACATGTAAATCATCTAAATGTAAGTAATAACTGTATGCACTATTATTATTGTGAATATGATGCTGTATTCTGATGAAAAGAAAATAGCCCACTGGTAATTTAACAAAATTTGTATGTAGAGATTAAATATAATATTTTATTAATAAACATTTAGTCGATGAAATGCTGAGATTAAAAACTTGTGGTTTTAAACAGAGACTTTACTTTTATCAAATATATAAGGAACCATAACAAATGATATTTATTTAATATTTGTTTAATAATGTATTAAATATTATATATATTTTATCATTATATTATTCATAATTACCTATACTGTAATTGTAAATCAGCTCTATATACTAAATTAAATAGTTATAACATGTAGGTTATATGCACTTTCCCACAGAGAGGAAAGAACATACCATGACCTTTGATAAACCAGTTGTGCACTCCTGGCCAGTGCAAGTGGTGTAGTCTTGTGGAGCACATAGTTTACTACAGATAATGTTGTTCAACATGAAGTGGTGCATGCTCTTTTATCTTCAGTTTTATCACAAACTTGAAGATACTAGTACATTTGTAATTTGATTAATATCACTCACTGTGTACTTCATATATGATAAATTATTTTCAATGAAATAAAAACATGTGGGGGACATTTGAAGCAGGTGTATAACAACTCTAAATAAAGATTAAATTATCAAGCTAGACATACATGTTGATCAGTATACATATAATATTATAAATCTACAAACTAAAATAAAAAAGGTAATGTTTAACTACATCATATATAGTATATGGACATCTATATTGGATATATGTGAATGAATAAACTGTAATTCTTACATATGACACTTTTACCATCAAATAAATATACATAGCCTTTGAAATTGGAATTTATGACGGCACTTAACTGTTGTTACTTAATGTATTTGCTGTGACAATGTAACAGCACATTTAAGAAAATAACCATGGTGCATTATATGATTATTTTTATGTAACAGCAATACAATTACATGGCAGAATTTACAGTGAAATTTATGATGACATTGCTGATTACTGCTGTAAATTTCAAGAACTGTACATGCATATTAAAGGCACATTACAGGCATATGTATATTACAGGCACACATATATTACAGGCACATGTATATTTTAGAATTGGCATCAAGGGATCTTTTACATGTCCAATATCTATCTTGTCCAAACCAGCATCTTTCTAATCCAAATATCTGAATAATTAAGAATTACGTTCCAGACCAAATACATGTAGTTAATGGATACTTGCTTGCCTATTTTTACACTTCATATACTAGTATATTAATCTGACAATGTCTGGTACCAGTGAAATTGATACATGTACCGTATGTAGAAACTGTGAAGGTTAGCCTATCTTGAACATAAGGCAGATAAAGAGATTTTTTTTTTTTATCCCACTGTATAAGAGAAAACTCAGCACCTGTGTCTCTCAGTTAATGAGGTGGACAGGATTGACCTTATGACTTCACACCTCAGGCAAAAATATAGTTTATTTTGTCACATACAACAAAATCTGAAACCTGATAAGCTCATAAATATGTGTACCTGAAAACTGTTTTTAAGTTTCATAAATTTTGGTTATGGAAACCAGTTAACTATATCTGGTTTACTTACTTTTCATGGATAACTTTAATTTAAGAAATAAAATAAAGAATTTCTTTTTTAAATATCATAATTTGAAAATAACAAAAATGTACAACTTTTCCAGCAATTTTGATTTCAATTAACATTGCAATTATTATTTTGTTTTATTTAAATATGACGTACTTATCATTACTTATGAATGTAACCCCTGAAATTGCCCACGGCAATGCTGTGGAGATTGCAGCAGTTTTTCATTCTCTGCCGTGGACTAATTTTTTTTTAAAGGTGTTTTTTTTTATTATTATTAAAAATAAAATAAACTTTATGCTAAAATTGCTGTGAACACTAGTTCTCCATAACATTTATTTTACCATGGACATTTTCTTAATTACAGGGGTTATGACTGAATAACAAAAATAAAAGCCTTATTAATCCGTGTCTGCATTTAAAGGTATTTAATAGTAAAATTCAAGGCAATTATAGACATGATTTGTTTGCAGTCCTCTAAATGGGTTACAAGGCACAATTCTTACTATGATATCCTATTAATTAGCATGTAGCGTGTGTCTCAGTAGACAGCTGCTAACTGAACTTACTGATCCATCTGTTACATTCACAATATGAATGAATGAACTTTAAAAGGTAAGCAAAGAAAGAATGCGTGACAGAGAATGGTAAAGTCCAACCCAAGATACACGTACATGTGCAGCATATATATATATATATATATACATGTACCAAAAATAATACCAAATTATAAGGATATAAAATTCATGGTGTTATTGTTTTAACATACTACATGTATGTACATGTACATAAATGTATGTACATTGTATGTGTTTAAATGAACATTAAGTGCATCCCCGGTACAAACTTGACAACGTGCAGAATTACTGAATGTTTGACACCCAACAGCCGATGATTAACAAATCAATGTGCTTTGA
>JAULBS010126692.1:0-13717 GCA_032355785.1 Symmetromphalus regularis
TCTAGATACGATGTGTGCTAGGATGGCTGTCACAGCTAGAGAAAAGTAAGATATTAGTATGTAAGTCAGCGTCACTACTCAGTATCTCGTCTGTAGCCTGTACATACCCTCTAGATACGATGTGTGCTAGGATGGCTGTCACAGCTAGAGAAAAGTAAGATATTAGTATGTAAGTCAGCGTCACTAATCAGTGTCTCGTCTGTAGACTGTACATACCCTCTAGACATGGTGCGTGCTAGGATGGCTGTCACAGCTAGAGAAAAGTAAGATATTAGTATGTAAGACAGAGTCACTACTCAGTGTCTCATCTGTAGCCTGTACATACCCTCTAGATATAATGTGTGCTAGGATGGCTGTCACAGCTAGAGAAAAGTAAGATATTAGTATGTAAGTCAGCGTCACTACTCAGTGTCTGTCACATGTACAAAATTAGGTTAAAAACATTAATTTATTAAATTTGTTCTATTCACTTGACATATATGTGATTCCTTATTTTTATTTTTTTATTTTCATAAGGTATAATTTAAGGAGTTGTATGTATTTGTAATCAGAAAGGAGTGCACCAGTGTATCAATAGTTTGAATCCTTGCACTCTTTTGTTTTTCTTTAATGTTTTCAGTTGTATCATAAAGTAATAGCTCTGCATGTGAACTATATATTGTTGTGTAATAAATAGAATACAAAAGTGTTTATATTGCAACTCACTTTCACTTATGATATAATCAGTATCCTACATCAGCGGTTCCCACATTTTTTCCACTCACTGACCCCTTGGCACATTTTACAAATTTCCGAGGACCCCCACATCTGCACCTATTCTGTTTAGTCAGATGTCAGATTTTCCTTTGACTTTGTGGATCCTCAAAATATTTTCATGGACCCCTAAGGGATCTGTAGACCCCAGCTTGGTAAGCACTGACCTACAGGATCTTGTTATGTAATCTCTATTCAGTTTCTGCTAAAATGTAAATAGCATATCCACAATCAAAAAATAATTAAAATGTATGCAGCCTTTCATTTACATGAATATTTTTTTTCTTCTTGGCAGATACAGCAATTTAAAACAGATCTTCATGAAGATCTACAAAGAGGAAGGCATTCGGACACTGTATCGAGGTTTCACGCCAACGATCCTAGGTTCAATTCCCTACTCCGGCACGAGTTTCTTCACATATGAGACACTGAAGAAATTACATGCTGGTATGTGGTGTTATGTTTCTTGAAGAAAAAACGGAATGTTTGTTTAATGACACTTCCAGCTCGTTATTTAATCAGCAGATATTAGCAAATTGGTATTGCTGTCCTAAAAGCTATCGTAAAAATGTGTTGCAGTTGGAAAACTATATATATATTATGCAGTATGCAATGGTCTCCCCAGTATTCAGGAAAAGGATGGAGGGAATCGGTTGAGCTGGTTCCAATTCCAGGAAGGGAAGGTACCTAAGATTTGCAGGATACATGTACTTTGAAAATGTCTTTGTATATATAATTTATATATACTCAAAACGATGGCAGCCTAAATAAACGGAGGGTGGATATTACTATTACTGCCAAAGGATGGCGGGTGTATTCCAAATAAGTCTTAAGAGATAGCAGGCCCGCCATCGTATGTGACATGTAGTTAGACCCATGTTTTGCTCATTCTCTTGAAATTGTTAGCACAAGGATTTAATGAAAGTAAAGTTTGTTTTATTTAATGACGCTTCAAGAGCACGTTGATTTTTATCTCATGATTAGCTATTGGATGTCAATCATTTGGTCAATTTGACATGTTTAGAGGAAACCCGCTGCAGCTGCATAGGCTACTCTTTCCGATAAGCAGCAAGGTCTTTTATATGCACTGTCCCACAGACAGAACAGCACATACCACAGCCTTTGATGCACCAGTTGTGGACCACTGGATGAAATGGAAAATAGCCCAAACTGCAAATGAGAAGTATCGATCCGACGACAGACAGCTTCACAGACAAACACTCTACCATTTGAGCTACATTTAAGTTCTGGCACAATATTGTCTGAATTTAGGGCTGATTAGGTATGAAATAGTTTATATTTGAGACACCTTCAACAGAAGAAACCTGCCACAAATGCTACTCCTTCCAATTAGTAAGCAATGTTGTCTTTTGTATATACATGTATACATTCCCACATACAGGACTCTGTGGCATTTGTTGCATCAGTTATGGACCACTGGCTGGAATAATAAATAGCATGGCGAGTGAACTGAAGCGGATATCATGATCATGGTTATCATAATGATTATAGTAATTATTAATTTGTTTATATCATTATATTGTATATACCTTTAATACCAATGTTGGTAATATATCAGATTTTCAAAGTGCGGGCTGCTTTTTCAAAGTTGGGGAGCTAATTTGTATTTGTATATAAAATGTGTCATTCGAAACCGCAGTATATATTGCCTGTATATTAATGTTTTAAAAACAAAATTACAAGTTATAAAGTAGTCTGACTCTGATTAGCTGATATTTATTTGTTTTACTAAGAAGGTTGTTACGCAAATATTAAATTAAATTAAATCTGTATTTTTCTTTTTCAGAGTACCACAAAGGAATGGATCCCTCTCCTATGGAGAGATTGTGTTTCGGTGCAACGGCCGGTCTCCTGGGACAGTCAGCGTCATACCCCTTGGACATTGTCCGACGCAGAATGCAGACCGCTGGTAAATTATTAATATATCTATAATAGGACACAACATCATATTTGTTAGACATCATCCGACACAGAATGCAGACCGCTGGTAAATTATTAATATATCTATAATAGGACACAACATCATATTTGTTAGACATCGTCCGACGCAGACTGCTGGTAAATTATTAATATATCTATAATAGGACACAACATCATATTTGTTAGACATTGTCTGATGTAGAATGCAGACTGCTGGTAATTTATTATAATTATATCTATAATAGGACACAACATCATTTGAGTTCCTCATCTTTTCTCTGTAATGGTGCCTATAAAAGAACTTGGTGTTAATGGAAAAATGTAGCAGGTTTCCTATGAAGACTATATGTCAGAATTACTAAATATTTGACATCTAATTTAGCCAATTGGTGGCTTCATTAAATAAAGAACAAACTTCTAAAAGATTTTAAAATGTATTTTCAGGTGTTACCGGCCATGCTCAAGAGTATACCAGTATTATCTGCACAGCATCTCGTGTAATTCGAGAAGAGGGCTTCATTCGAGGAATGTACAAGGGTCTCAGTATGAACTGGATCAAAGGACCAATCGCTGTTGGACTGAGCTTCACGACGTTTGATATAACAGTGCGATATCTCCGATCCTGCTCGTTCTTCCATATAGATGACGAATCTTAACGTGTCAACCCAACTATATATATATGAACATTATATTATTTCAAAGTCAGCTTCAAAGTCTGTGATGTTTACTTTTAAACGTTTTGTCCCTGGGAAGAGGAAAAGGAGAGATGTCTGTAAAATCAGCAGAATTGGGTGAAATATTTGTAAATTCTGCTGGCCAGAATAAAACAGTGACCATTAGGCCTGGAAATAAATGGGCAGTCATGAATATTATTTGGTACATATTTATCTTTTTGAAAGATTTTATCAGTCACAAAATTAATTATCGGTCCTGGGCCTTACCCTGATCAAAATATTTGGGTGGGGGGCACTACATTTTATAAACAAATTATGTGAGTAGTCCGAGGACACTAAGCATTCTAGAAGTAGGTGATCTGGGGGCATGCTCCGCCTGGACAATTTTTAATGAAACAGTATACAAATTAAACCCTGAGATGTGTATGCTATTTTCAGAATAAAAAAAAAATGAATACTTGGGGGGGGGGGGGCAAAGACCCCCTTGGAGGGTACGGCACTGCAGTCCTTTTGTTTTTAAAACCTATTTCCTAAGTTGTAGACATTAAAAAAAATTATCTGTATAAAATTGTGTGACAGGAACATTTTATTTAATGTCTGACACAAATGATTGTAGATATTATAACTGGCTAGGCAGAAATAAGTATTTCCAGGCATCACTAACTGCATTGTGCGAGGATAAACACAAACATCTTAACAGTCTGTTGAACCGGTAGACCAAAAATATCTCCCCGCCCTGTATAACATTTGCCAGTCTGAACTCTGGTAGGGACAGCAGCATTTGGGGAGATTAGATAGAGTGTTGAATTTTAACATATTAAAACAGTTAATTAGACTGAAGGTTGAAAGCAAGTATGGTCAAACATTGTTATATTGAAGGTAAAGGGACGTAGATAAAAAATTTGAGATATTGGTGGTTTAAGATAAACATAATTGCTACAGGAATGATTTTTTATAAAGGTGATTTCAAGCGTGTGTTTTTAATCCAATTATTTTTAGGATATGCAGACATTACAGTGCATTTGATTGAGAAAAAGAATATTACAACCAATGATACAGGCACAGCGGAACCAGTGGGTGGGGTGGGGTGGGGCTCTAGCTCCCTTCCCTCAGTAATTTTGAATCTAACATAACCTCGTATCCACTTCAAACTCAATGCTTCGTATCTAGGCATGTTATCTCCCCCAACCTAGATATGTTAGCCCCCACAATGTTAACTTGTTTCCGCTGTGCCTTGGTCATATCTTAACTTAATCATATCTTTTTCTAAAAACTTTGAGAGAAAAAAAAGAAAATGCACAGATGATAACAACAATTACTCAAGATAGTCTGTGTACTCGAGATTAGTATGAGCAAGATAACAGTGTTTAAATTAATAACATTACATAAAAGAAAGGCCAGGACCAGCAGTTGACCTAGTCTAAGAGATAGTCCAGGCACTAGAGATTACAGAAGTTGAGATAACATTCGACTGTATAACAGGTGTTTTTTGATAATAGCTGAAAGAACAAAGCTATATTTTAAAACATTAAATTTTATTTTAATCTCAGATTCATCTCATTGATAAACCACAATGTATTATTCTTCAGTGTGATAATTTTTAGGTTAAAGTCGATGTCTAAGTGTATTGCTTTGTTGTTATATTTAACTTCATTACATTGATTTGTTATTCCCCATTGCCAGCAAACTTACTGATGAGTTATAACCATTGCTGGCATCTTTAATTTACTACAGTGTTGCACTGGCTTTACTACAAGTATACTCGTGAAGGAAAAATCTGATACACTTACATCTATAGTCTGTTTATGCTACTTGGAACATGGAATTTTGTCGAATACTTTAGCTGGCGTGAACTTAGGTGAAAAAGGGACTAGGGTTTTGGAAATAACAAAAATGCCCTATGTTCCAGTTTTTTCATTACTTTGTTAAATAATAATTTAAAATATAACCTATGCATTCATATAGGAAAAACAAATATGTTTCACAGTGATGATGAGGATGGAATATGAGTTTATTACAAAGTGAGGTAACTACCCATTTTAACATTCCGAACATCTCTGTCATTTCTGGTAATATTCATCTGTCGTTCGTGTTTTTTTTTCATATATAAATCTTTGCAAATATGACATTGATATTAAATTATGACAAATATATTTCTAAAATAATAACCATGTACCACAGAAATGCATTATACAAATAATTACCTAACATCCCCATTTTCATATGGATTTGTCTGACGTCAGCAAAAAAAAGAAAAATGGCGGCCAAATTAACGCTGGCTTGAAATGCAAAAACAATACTTTTGACTGCCGTTTAAACAATACAGAACCAATGGACACACCAATCCAGACAAAAAATAGGAAATATGTTTTTTTCTCTCAAAAAATATCGACATTAATGAGGTAAGTTATATATTTTGTTTTTTATTCGTCAGTAACCATGTTCTAAGTAGTGCAAACAGACTACTAGTGTATATATATATATACTTGTAGTCGGCAGTTAACGTGTTAAATACAATGTTGGGGTTTCAATACCTTTACAGTTTTATTTGTCCCCAGTCCACTGGTAAAAAAGGTTTATCATAAATCCCTGTATATTATATACTAGTTTCAATTTTTTAAATAATATTAATTCTAATGAGATATAGATTATTCTAATGTTGTGGAGCTGCGTAAATATCTCTCTAAAAATAATAATAAACCAATATTATTTATTAAAAACAAAATGCAAAAATGGCTATTTAAAAGTCTTTCTTTAAATTATCAGTGATGAAGCATTATTTTCAGTTAAAATCCCCAGTATTTTTACCATTATAAAATATTCACATTACATGAAATTTCTATAATATAACAATGACTGTCGATGTGTATGCTACTAACTGTCATAGGCATTGTCTGTTCACTAATAAGTTAATAATTATAAACTAACAGCTATATGTTAATTCTACCCAAAGTTTACTTTTATCACTGTATATATTGGAATTTCTTTTCTTTTCCAATTATAAAAAAAAAAAATCGAAAATCAATAACTTTAAATCTGATGTAATTATAATTTTTCTTCACCTGACTAAAAAAAAAAGGTACACTGCATACAATATGTAAAAGATGGTAAATATTGTTGTGATTATTAATTATTTAATGTACAGATTTTCGGTTGAACCAATAATTTAAATTGGTGTAGCATTGCTGTCTTTTCCTGATGTGTCAGTGATCATTAAAGTAGTATTTACATTTCAGAGATCTTGTTCTGACCATGCTATTCGCAATTATCTGGATTGTGTATTTACATTTCAGAGATCTTGTTCTGACCATGCTATTCGCATTTATCTGGATTGTGTATTTACATTTCAGAGATCTTGTTCTGACCATGCTATTCGCAATTATCTGGATTGTGTATTTACATTTCAGATCTTGTTCTGATCATGCTATTCGCAATTATCTGGATTGTGTATTTACATTTCAGAGATCTTGTTCTGACCATGCTATTTGCAATTATCTGGATTGTGTATTTACATTTCAGAGATCTTGTTCTGACCATGCTATTCTCAATTATCTGGATTGTGTATTTACATTTCAGAGATCATGTTCTGACCATGCTATTCGATATTATCTGGATTGTGTATTTACATTTCAGAGATCTTTTTCTGACCATGCTGTTCGCAATTATCTGGATTGTGTTAATGCGCTGGATCGCTGGCGTAATGGTCTGGTTATCACTAGTTGGTTTGGGAGCTGTTTTTGTCTTTGGTATGTATTTCAAATTTTAAAGTGGTAAGGCTGCAAATTTTATCAATTTAATAGCCATGAAATTTTTCAAAATGTCCATAGCAATTTCCATATAATTTTTATTTTTTTAGCAAATATAATTTTTGGCATAGCATTTTTCCACAGATTAATTTTTTGAGTATATATATCTACAACCCCTGCAATTAAGAAAATGTCATTGCCACGGGCAAATTTCATGGGTTGTATATACAACCACTAACAACAACAAACAAAACAAAATCAGCTGAAATGTTCCAACTACTTTTTATTGTAGTAGATTGGTGGTTTCCATAATTCCACAAAAGATGTATATTGATTTGGGCCGCACCCACGCACACACACAACTGAAAAGTAGAGAACTGAATTTTTATCAAAGCATTAATAACAAACATTGAATTTTTAAATATTATATGCATGCACCTGTTTTGCTTAAAATGCCCTTATTAGAGGTGTAACGAATACAGAGGTTGGCGAATACGATATGTATCACGAATATAAGATAACGAATACGACTATTTATTAATGAATACATTTAAGAAAACAACTCAGAAAGAGCCACAAGTTTAAGGATAATGAAAACAGTTTAAAACATGATTAACTGAGCATTACCCTTTTGTAATGTAATGGAATTGTCTAATCCATTACAATGTTCACTTTAAAAAAACACATGACAAAGTGCAGCTAGATTAGTGCCTGCAGACAGGACAGCACATACCATGGTCTTTGATGAACCAGTTGTGGACCACTGTTTGGAATGCTAAAAATGTACACCTTCACTACCATAGAGCTGAAGAACATCCCAGACTTCTCGTGAGTGAGACCATAATGTTAGTCCTTCAAAATTGAGTACTGCTTGAAGCATCGAATTGGTGTCCTCAACTCTTTTGTTATAAACATGTATGGGGACATCACCTTTGTGAAACCTAGTCTTCCCCCTCAAAAATAGTTCACACACCATAACCTGTTTCACATGTAGTTTGGACAGAAGATCCTGCACTAATGTCACAACCGTGTTCACCACAGACTGAACAGTAGCAGAAGGAGAGCTAAGGTCGTTGCCTCCTATCTGGTAACAAACAACATCTGGAGCAAGCAGTTCACGTTTTGACCAAAGCCTCGGAATGATATTAACCACCGATGCACCGGGGATGCCCAAAAAGTGTACAGTATCATAAGACAGACCAAAACCAATTCGAGAGGGGTCAGCGGCCGTATATTGCTCTAACCAAGAAATCAAACTGTGTCCTAACACGACCACCTGCCGTCGTGGGGCCGCCATATTCAAACAACAACAAAAGTTCTAAAGTAGGTCAAAGTAGGTCAGTGCAGGTCTGCGACAATAACAATCATAATGACGACATAACGTTGTGTCAACCCAGAACGTAACAAGAAACACTTCCAGTGAATATAATCCACAACAAGTAGACTAGTTATTAACCCGTAAATACGTTAAAAACTCACTAATTGTTTTCTTTTGAATTTTAAATTTGTTTTCAATAAAATGGTGTTCTTAGCATTCAGATTTATTAGCCAATGAAATGAATAGAAATTACTATATGGTGTCACAAAACGTTGGAATCAGAAAATAAATTATGGATTTATTTTGATACTTGGAACGAATTATTTACCTAGTGACTGGGGCAAAAATATGTCTTTTATTGAGACTTTATCTTTTTTCCTTACAAACCTTTAACTGTTATTCAAATTAAACTACTGAAAGCATGCTGTTATCATTTTAGGTACATACTTTGCATTTCACAAGTACTATGATATAGACGATCTCAGTGATGTCAAAAAGGTTAAAGTTCCAAAAAGTTTTACAGAAAAAAATGACTATTCGAAGACCACATGGCTAGTAATTGGTGAGTTGTTGAAAGAAATTAGAAAACAACAGATATAATTCAGAACAACGGGTTTTCAATTTATGATATAGTTTTTGATGAAAGAAATGCAGAAATGAAGGCTTTTGTCCCTTGTGAAATAATTTTCATTGTCACTTGCTAAAGCTTGTGACAGCTGAAAATTATTTCACTCAGGACATAAACATGATACGAAATGGAAACTTGTTTAATATCCTGTAAATGTTCAGCAGATCTATAGTAAAATATTTACAAAGTTTATGGTTACTGATAAAAATGAAAAACAGAACTGATTCAAGAATAAATTTCTTCAACTATTTATAGCAAAATTAAACTCTATCATTAATTTCAATAACTATTTAGTCTTTATGTCCTTTCATGATTAACAGAATTAATATTAAACAAATAAACTAAATTAAATAATTCTTAAAACAAATATACATACACACATAACATTCATACCATGATGGGTTTTTTTTCCGATGTGTTTTTTTCCTGATGTTTTTAGCCAATTACCTTTGTTTGCACCTTCATCTTGTTGTTTATCTCCTTATCTCTCATTTATTTATTCAGTTTTCCATCTACAGTTTATCTACCAAGTTCAAAATCTCGTCAAAATGTTAGAATTGGTGGGTCCCTAAAATGTTCCTTTACACATTCTTTTTAATTAAAAATAATGTGTATTTTGATTTGAAAATTTGTTAATATTGTGAAGTTTAATATTTAAAATCTTTTGTTCATTACAACAGGTATTATTTGTATCATCTGCTTGGTGTTGTTTGTAGTGTTTATACTCTGCACATGTTCAAAGATCAAGATGGCAATTTTACTCATAAAAGAAGGCAGCAGGTGTGTCTTGTCTAGATATTTTTTGTATCCACATTTTTATTTTTATAAATATTCTATTTAAAATATACAAAGTTTTTATCCACTGTCTATCACTGATACAGTCATTTCTAATGGTTTATTCATCTCTGTCCTGAAACCATTGCCTAATTGAGTGGGATGTAGCTCAAATGGTAAGATGTCTGCCTGTGAACCAGTCGGTCATCGGATTGATCCTTCAGAGTGGACCCATTTGCAGTTTGGGCTATTTTCTGTTCCAAACAGTGGTCCACAATTGGTTCTTCAAATGCCGTGGTAAGTGCTGTCCTGTCCATGGGACGGTGCATATCAAAGACCTCTTGCTGCTTATTGTAAAGTGTACCCTATGTGGCAGAAGTGGGTTTCTTCTAAATAAATATGTCAGAATGACCATATGATCGACGTCCAATAGCCAGATGATAAAATAAAAATAATGTGCTATAGATGCGTCATTAAATAAAACAAACTTTCCTTTCCTTTTGCATTGCCTAATATAGCTCCTACCCTAGAGAACTAACATTAACAAAATAACCTCTGTCCTGAGAAAACATCTAGTTTTAGAAAGTTAATAGTCCATCCATCATTTGAAACAGATCTTGGGGTGCACCTTCATTCAAAACATTCGATATTATGTAGTATTCTGATTTATATTACCAATAACTAGAGATAATTATTGTCTAAATACAAAAATCTGTAAGTTAAATAAAACCGGCAACCAAAAAAGGTGAGCCATTTAACAGAGCTTCACTGCATGTTTTTATGTCTATGTTTATATTCATGTTGTCATTTAGTTTATTAGACTTGATATATATTATCACAGTTATAAAAAGAGATATTGAGGGGCGGGGAAAATAGGTTTCTTGTTGATTGACATGGTCTAAAGTTGCAGAAATTCAAATTGATTGTGGTATAATTTAATGAAACTGAAGTCATATGACATAGATAGTCTTTAGTGTTAAGTGTTCAGCAGCTGACAATGAAAATTACCATTAGTTGGTGTTATGACCATCAAAAATAATATAAATTACTTTTGGAATATAAACAATGTTAGAAGTTTTAATACATTGAATGATTTGATAAAGGAGCAATATACAGTGCAGATGATTTGAATTTTGAATGTATATGATATACATTGCAATAGTACCATCCGTAATTTCAAAATATGTTTATTTTTTATGCATTCGGTTATTTTATTATTTTTTTATTTTATCAAGTTATTAAAGATATTTGTTTTCTTTTTCAGAGCAATTGGGCACATGTTTTCTACATTATTCTGGCCGTTGTTTCCATTTACCCTGGAACTATTATTTTGTTCTTATTGGGTTGCAAGTCTTCTGTATCCTTTTATTGTTATCTGGTCTTTTATGGTGATTATGTCAAATGAGATCCAGTCTGGGCCAGGCCATATTAGAATGGGAACAAGCTTGGTAGGGGAGGGAAGGGAGGACAAAGCAATTTATTAGCAGTTTTATGAGGGCTTGAATATGACTGGATCGTTTATTGATAGATTTGTATGTTTGTACTTCACTGCAATATCTACAGGATTGAGTTTTCCAGACGCATTAGTTTAATTTTTAGTTTTATTATACAGAATTGTTGGAATAAAATGTATTGAGGGTCAGACCTAGAATTGTACAAAAGATAGACAATTCTGTGGAATTCTGGGGTAAAACAGCCTCAACATTTCAGTCCTCTTCATTTAGACAAGTAAACCAGTAGAGCAATGCGTTGCTCCCCTAAACATTACTCTAGGTGAGATACTTAAAAATGAGGTGGGAAATTTTGCCCATTTCAACATTTAGTGGGATAAGGGGTCATCAATATTTTCATCATTTTCATGAGCGTACAAAATGTTCTTGGGTGTGAGGGGGTTTAAGGGGCATGTACGCTTTTAAAAAAAAATTCAAATCACGATAATACAATTTTTTTTCTTTTCTGTTTATACGCTTTTGTGGGGAGTGAGGTGGTCTGGAAAAAGAGTACATTTTGTATGCTCTTGAAAATGATGAAAAAAATGGATGACCTCTAAAACAAAGTGACAAAATGTGGGTGCACAAAGACATTCCACTTTATTTTTAAGACAGGCGTTGGATGAGTGACCAATGGACAGAACTGGAGTCTGGCACCACCCTGAAGGAACCCTGTATGTTCCAATCCTTCCTAGAGACAATTAAAATCAAAATCAAAATGTTGGTGACAAATGTGGTATGTGTGCAGGGGTGGGAAAATACCATTGCTTGACTCCCATGTACAATATTTCTCAGTCGCGCAACAAATATCGGTAACGTAACTTGCCCTTGGACAAGTAACAAGTTTTTTGTAATTATTGTTGTTTTGTTTCGTTTTTTAGTACTTACCTTACGTTAGGAAAAATGGTATGGGTCACTTATATTTCTGTCTTAAAATTGTTTTAATTCATAAATGAATAACAAAATAATAAATGATCGATAGTGTTTTAATTAGTAGTGGTATGCAACCATCAGTAGTGTTTGAGTTGTTTCCCGTATGAAGAGTTATTTTTGTCATGGCTCAGAAATTTGGGCAAGTATTGTATTGTTCAGGGCAAGTAAGTTTCTAGTTTTCACTTGCCCGAGGACAAGTACATTTATAAAATAATTTTCCACCCCTTGTGTGGTATAGAAAACAAGAACTCATAATATTATTATTAAAAAAAAAACCAGCCAGATAAAAAATATTAAAATTTGAAAATGTGACTTATTAATACGTTTTATTTTTCCTTAACTCATTGTAGCTATATTGTCTCAATGGGTGACCCACAGTACTCTAGGCGTAACACTACAGATTTTAATAAAATCACGTCCAGCATAAATACTCAAATAGATAGAATACCATGTGATTCAGAAGTTTGTTGAAACTTATTTCACCTTTAATAATCCTATTAATAAGAGTTTAAAGCAAAGTTTGTTTTATTTAACAATGCCTCTGAAGCACATTGATTTTAATCTTATCAGCTATTGGATGTCAATCATATGGTCATTCTGATATATTTATTTATAAGAGACCCACTACTACCATGTAGGCTACTCTTTCCTATAAGCAGCAAGAGGTCTTATATGCACCGTCCCCACAGACAGGACAGCACATACCACAGCCTTTGATAAACCAGTTGTGGAACTCTGGTTGGAATGGAAAAAAGCCCAAACTGCAAATGGGTCCACTGAGAAGGATTGATCCGACTAATACAAGTGTAATGATTCGTCAATGAGTTGACATGTCACAATATTTCATTTGGAATTATAAGTGCTGGTTGGAAATTTTGTTATATACAAGAGCTTGACAAATATGCCTCGTCCCAAAAGGGAAATTTCAAAATAGAGCATTTTGACCGATTTCCACATTTTGCCTTTTGCTGTGATTGACCAGAAATAAGATCTGATTACGCTCATGAATTTAAAATACAATGTACATGTACGATAATTCGGCATGCAGCGTAGCGGACGGTCACCCTAGACGTCTGACGCGTGACGTGACTGCACTTGCTGTTCCGTGGCACTGTTCATGTGCATGCATGAAGTTTGGAATACATGTAGTTCTGTCATCAGTAAAGTGAATCATGGTTATCAAGCTTTCAAGATGAACACCATTGAAATTTCATGGTCTATCAAGGGCTATCATTATATCAAAGTAAAACCCAATCCAGGCTAAGTTATGCAAGTTCATAGATAGTACAACAACCCAGATGATCGTAAGGTAATGAGTGTTTTGCATGAGGGTGGAGAACAAGTTCGGAGGGTACCAGCAAATTTGCGCAGAGCTTCTAGACGACTTCTTGAGATAGGATACACAAGGAAAATAATTTGTATCTACAGGGGTTCAATTGGACACTGAACATGCTGTAGGC
>JAULBS010126703.1:0-13715 GCA_032355785.1 Symmetromphalus regularis
TTATATAGAAACCTTATTTAGAAAATTTTACACGAACGGTAAATCGGTTATGCAAAATACATTTGCATCGGTGCAGGTCTGCAACAGCGGTTGACATGTCAGTGTCATGATGTGTGCTTAGATAGTTCAGGGCCGTTATTGAAGGTAATGGATACGCAGCGTGCCAAACAATCTAAACGTACCCACTACTACGATCTTACAATAAAATTTAATACTGCTTATACCACTGTCAAAGAGATGGCAGACAGACCGGCAAACACACACAAAATGTGGCTCCTAAATATCTTTTTTGGCGCCTGAAAAAATTAAATCAGGCGCCATCTGGCTCCTACACACAAATGTTAAGGAAGAGGGCTGACTAGGAGGCTACAGTTTTATTGAAAAAGGATGCGATTTTGTTAACGTCTTGCCTTCATGACCAATTACGTGACATCAGCAGGCCACGTTGAAGCACAGGCCTGACGTCACATAGTTTAGCAGCATATCCAAATCCCATTTACACTGCTAATTCTATATTATCAACCGATATCATTTAATGACAATAATGGGGGAAGGGACAGGTGGACGTTAAACAAAATATCATAAGTTTTAGCAAAGTCCTTCAAGCTAATGTTGCCGGTCATTCGGAATACATCGCCGATTATGGATTCTGGTAGTTCAAAGTATAGAGTCACTCATCGGACTTGATTGGGTCTATTATTAGATTTACCTTGTAAATGCAGTGGCGACTGTTCAGTTAACGGTAGGCATATAATAATGTAAACATGTGTATGATCTTGAAATTCCACAAAATATGCACATTTTAAACGTACAGCATCGAACTTATTTTTGTGTCGGACAAAATGACCGCTAATATTAAATTTGTGACTGTCAAAGCTTGACAAACGACAATTTTGTACTGGACAACATCCATGACCGAGAACTTATTTCCAGGCTTGCCGTAGCATTTGTTATTTTCTCTTCATGGTTTACCACAGACAGGATAGCACATACCATAGCATGTGATATTTTCTCTTCATGGTGTGCTGGTTGAGATGTGAAAACACGTCGAGTAAACACTCTATTGACTGACTTACATCCCACCACAGTAGAGAAGGTCTTATCATAGTATTATATTATTATTGTTACTGTTAATTTGTTGTCTTGTTTAATAATTAAACTGCTATCTTTACTAGTACTGTTTTTAACTACACTCATGTATGAGGTAATTTTCCTGTAATGGAACAAAAAGTAGTTTTGACAGTTCAGTTACCTAACTGATAAGTGACATTTTTTTCTTTAGTTTTCAATGTGGGTGATTACCGACGTGCTGCCACAGACATGTACAAAAGCCATGACTTTTTCCGGCCTGATAATAAAGAAGCCCAGGAGATCCGGAAGTAAGTTATTAATTATATATTTGTATGTGCTACTACTCAGATGGTAATTCTCGGTAGTTTAAATAATGTATGAATGTATTGTTGTACAAAGTTACAACAGTTTTTAAAAATGTATCTTGGCCAAGATATGGATTTTATTTAGACATTCTCACATGGGTGTCTTGAAATGTCATTTCTTGACTTGAAGCACAAGCTGTTGGCTACCTGTGACTAAAAACTTCTGTAAGTTGATCCAGTTCTTAATAATGTTTACAAAAACTGAGGCATGCCATCAGAAATGTTGATCAATCACACAGCTAACGATTTCGTGTATTTTATTTACTAATTATTTTTCTTGGAACAAAGATGAAACAAATAAATATTCTGAAAATACCGATCCTGAGGCATTTAGAGATAACTGTCAAACATTCAAATGTAAAGTTTGTAGTTTAAAAAATTGTAATCATTTATTTTTTCAGCAAATGTGCATCAATGGCTTTTGATGATGCCAGCAAGTTTCTCTTGAATGGAGGCGAAGTGGCTGTAAGTCTCTTGTATTATGAAAATACACAAAGTCGAAGTTCAATTAGGTTTGATGATACTTAGTTTTGAATGTTAAAACCCAAGCAATAGAAAATTTGTAAACAACCCAGCTTGTAGGTATCAAATATGAGGTGTTAGTGACATGTTCTACAGAAGAAACCCATTTGTCACCAGGTAGGCCACTCTTTTTTGATAGCAGTACATACCACTGAAAGGTACTGGTTTTGGAACTTAAAAACAAAGGTATAGTACAGCAGACTAGACACACTTGTTATTTAATCCAAATCTAAAACATTATTTTATGTTGCTCATTTCAGTAATTCCCATATTAGTTTAGACCACATTTTTATCTTGTTTTTTGCAATATGGACCCGCCAACATGGAATAAAAATAAAATTTCATTTTGGTCTGATTTTATTTTCTGCACCAATCACATTAGAACCAATAATATTTACATATAATATTAGAATAAAAACATTAAAACAAATTTCTTCAAGGAAATTTCTTATTTTGTCAAATACTATATTTAATTTAGTATATATTCAAAGACCTATATGATTAAAATATAATTTTGTTCTAAGTCAACCAAGAACTCCAAATGCAGCTGATTTCTGGAAATGGAATCAATCTATTTTGCTTCAAATCAAAACAAGTCATATTATTTTTATTTGGAAATTTTGCTTCAGAAATCTGTAATGTGAAAAAATTAAAGATTTGGCCTAATCAAGTCTGACTTCTAAAACTTTCTGTTTATTCAGGTTGTAGATGCCACGAACACAACTCGTGAGAGACGGAAAATGTTGGTGAACGTGTTCACAGAACAACATTGCTTTAAACTGTTCTTCATCGAATCCATCTGTGATGATATATCTATCATTGAGGCCAATATTCTAGTAAGTCTTAGGCACACTGACTAGAGTATACAGCAGGGGTTTACCCAGTTTTTATAAAAGAGGGGTCCCTGGGACTCAGCTGTTTCTTTTCTGAGGGTTCCAATCTAAAACCTAAGGGTCCACAATTTAGTCAATAGTTGCAGAAAACAGGTTTTGCATTAAGAAAAAAATATTTATTCTGGCTTAATTTTTATCTCTTTTATATTGAATAAATAAATTATTTTTTTATAGCACTAAAATGTCCCAGTACACCCCCCACCCCACCCACTGTTGTTTATATAACCAAAACAGTTTTGATATTTTATAGGAGTCCCCTGGGATGCTGTGTCTCTGATTTTGGGAGTTCAATTGATCTTTTATTGCGTCAATAACACAGGTTTTTGTGAGTCAGTAAATCCATGGTATACAGGAAATATCTTGGATAGTTTATAAGACAATGATTTATTTTATTGTATATCAAATGATGACAGGAATGTCAATTCAAGACAAGAAAAATGTTTGAGTATTGAAAAACAACCATTCCTATTGAATGAAAAACAGTAGAAAATGTTTACAGTACATGTACAGGATGAATTTCTTGTATCTACTGTTTGGATTTTGAAAAGGTCAGTACATTTTTATGATATAACGAATAATGAATTTTCATTTTATTCCTACAGGAAGTGAAAGTGTGCAGTCCAGATTATATGGGTGTAGATAAAAACATAGCAATGAAGGATTTTCTGCAGAGAATTGAACATTACAGATCTGCATATGAAAGTTTAGACTTAACACTTGAAAAAGACATGTCTTTCATTCAGATATTCAATCAAGGCGAGCGCTATCTTGTCAACAAATTAGCAGGTATGATTAATAATAAGATAGAATAGAATAATTTATGATTGTCTCGTAATTACCATAAGCCCTATTTCATCAGTAGGAAATAACGTTTTAATCAGCTGGAAAACCATGAACAAAATTGTTAACATTTAACATGTTGACAAGATGAATTCGTTGTAGAAGCTCGAGGCAAAAGAACATGAAAAGCCATTTACCCCTTGTGGTTCTTCTACAATTTATATTGTACATTATAAGGAAATATTTGAAACATCAATCTGTTGAAACTTGGCTGTTTTGTTTTGGGAGTTTGGTTTGAGGGAGTTGTCAGTATCTGCCGATAAATAAGGTAGATAAGTTTACTAAAAATACTTTTTTATTTGTATTTCGGAATAATAAAAAAATGTCTAAAAATGTGGAGGAAAGATTGCAGCTAAGCTGAAGTATGTAGACGTGCTTTGACAGTTTCAGCATGTGTAGGCCTTCATTTATTTCTATTTATTTTAGGCCATTTACAAAGCAGAGTGGTGTATTACTTGATGAATATTCATGTTTTACCAAGGACTATATATTTAACAAGAGTGAGTACTTTCAAACTTTGCTATTAAAATCACGTTACTTCATCTCAGTTCATTTTTCATATTTTATTTGTCTTTTCTTCTTCTTCTTTGACTAATTTCTTATGTATTAACAAAATTAATTTGATTTAATATATATATTTTTTTGTTTGCCTATGTCTAGATTTTATGTTTCATCTTATTGCACTGTTTTAAAGGAAGAAAGCATTTTCAATTGCTGAAGGGAAATACCTATTTTTTTTCTTTGTTAAAATATTTCAAGCAAAAAGTAGGTAAACTTTTTAAGTTTAATTTCAAAAGTTTAATTGCTGTTTGAAATGATTTACCAATGGTTCTGTGAGTTTGTCAATAACGGGAGAGCAATCCACTTGTCACATTAAAATCATTACTGGTGAAAAATTTCAACTGAGGAAAGCAATTTTTACTATTACATTTTTCTGGAAGAAAAAAAAAGAAAATTGTAAGAAGCAGGCTCTGAAATGTATTATGCAGTTTTAATATTCTTATATCTTTTTTTCTGAATGGTCCCTCAGTACTTTATTTTTGAATCATTTTAATTCCAAATATATGATATTATATGTAGATCAGTATACAAATTAAAGAGTTATTTTTTTAAGGCTCTTTCAAAGTTTTAAACTCTGTTCTGTTGATACACAGTGTATATGTGTGTGTTGGTTGAGAGAGGGTGGGGTGGAGATGGAACAGGCTTACAAATTAAATTAATCCTTAAAATGGTTTTTAAAAATCATTGAGATTTTATGGGTACTAATTTAGTATGAGAGAGAAGAATGTCTGAAAATTAAAACTGCATGAATAGGAAAATACTGTATCAGTTCTACAAGTTTTCATTTTTATGTTCAAAGCATGGAGAAAGTGTGATGAATCTTGAGGGAAAGATTGGAGGTGATAGCCGACTTTCAGCCCGAGGTGAACAAGTGAGTATTATCTCATTTCTGCTCTGTATAAAAGCCATCTGCTGCTCTCATTTTATGCCATACGTATCAGCTGTGTTGTAAATCTCAGTTAGCCAAAATGTCTGTTCAACCTAGACACATTTTAATACTTTTGTATTTGTAAAATATAATCTGCTTCTTATTTTTAAAAATGTATTTTTGGCTGTAATTGTCTTTAACCATATAAATATTTTATATTTTGATGGACCAGCTGATTGTAGAAATGTCAACTTACAAACATCCAAATAACTGTGCCACATAATAGAAAGCATCTAATGTTCACAACTAATGTAAAAAATAATAAACCGTAATAATATCAGTTAATATACTACGGTAGAAATGGTTAAAAGCAACACATATTAATTAGTCTTCAAGATCATTTGTTAATATACAAGAATGTTATTGATGTCTTTTACATGGATTTTATTGAAATGATATTTATATTGTAGTATGCACAGGAACTGGGGAAGTTTGTGAGGGAGGAAAATATAGAGAACTTGAAAGTGTGGACGTCAGAGCTGAATCGAACAATAGAAACTGCCAAATATATAGATGCCCCTAAAGAATACTGGAAAGCCTTGAACGAGATTGATGCTGTGTGTATTCTTTGTCCCTTTTTGTTTGGTGTCTTAGATAAAAACAAAATTGTATTGTTTATCATTTTAATTGTTAAGAAAAAAATATTTACTTTCAAGAACAACCCTTGAAATTCTGAAAATCATAAAGAAAGAAAGAAAAAAAAAAAAAAAAACAATAACAACAACAACATAGAAAGTGGTTTCCTCAGCATTTTCAACAGCAGTTTTGTTTTAATGTTTTTCAAGTCTGTAAGCAAATCTTGGTACGTGATAAAAGTTTGATATTTGTTCTTATTTGCTTAATACCCCCCACCACCATAACATTTTTGTCACAAGAGTCATGACTAAATCAGATCATCAGAAAATAAATAATAAACAACCAAGTAATTTCTTGTATGTAAAAAAGTTTAATTTTGGCACATTGAAGAAGTATTTACCGTGCTCCATGGTCCAGACTTTTCTCACATTTTAGCACCTAATAGCTTTTAATTAAACAATGTGTGTTTTGTTGTTAAATTGTGTTGATTACATAGATGCTGTTTGAATTATTGCTGTGTAGGGAATCTGTGAAGGTATGAGTTATGAGGAAATCCAAGAGAAATACCCAGAAGAATTTGCTCAGCGTGACAAAGACAAGTTCCACTACAGATACCCAAGTGGAGAGGTATACACAGGCATTCAAATTAGCATAGAGCCTGGTAACCCATTTAGAAGTTATCATAAAACCTGTATGTTAAGACAAATTTATCATGTCTAATTTGGAATTAAATATCTTAAAAGACATGATGCATATCAATGCTCTTTTTCATATTTGCTATTCATCCAACTCATTGATATGTAGATTGTTTCTTGCGTCTTATTTATAAATATATTTGAATAAAACAGTTGACGATTAGCTTCAGAATTTTGTTCAGAATTATTTTATATTCTCGACTTTACCAACATGTGTTAACCTCCTGGTAACCTGAATAGCCATTCTCAACTTATTTCAAAGCTTATAGTCAGTTTTTTATTCTGTATTTAAGAAGCAACTACTTAAATTAGAATGAAGATTTTAATTTTAAATGTGATAGAATCCATGAATATTTTTAAGAACATTTATAAAATAATGCACTGAACAGTCTTGTCCGGTGAACACTAATTCTGTAATATGAAATCTGTTCAATATTTTTTATCTACAAAAATATTTTCAAAAGAAAATTATTTTAACTTATAATAGTAATAATCTGATGGTAGCTGAAGGTTTCTCACCTAAAATAATGTCTTTTGTAATTACAAGAAAAAAGGTTTCTTAATTAAATTAATTATCATGATTAAGTCAAAATTAATTCCTATTTTTGTAGAATAATTAGTTGGAAACATCTTATAAAAAATAAAGCAAATTTAGTATGTTTAAAAAATATCATTGGTTGTAATTTCTGTTATCAACTTTATTCATTTTCAGTCTTACCAAGACCTCGTAGCCAGACTGGAACCAGTCATTTTGGTAAGAGAATTTCATTTACTAGAGTGGTATGCTGTAACATACTTTTGTAACTAAATACAGTTGGACAAAATTATACACTGCTTTCCATATAAATAGAAAACAAATATCAACAGTTGAAGATACCTAGATGTATTCAAACTAGCCACATCATTACACTTGAGGTATATTTGGTAAGATAAACATGAAAAATAATTTTTCAGTTAGATAATGTGTCTTGAGACTGTAATACAGTCAGTTTGTATCAGTGATAACACAACAACGATATATAAACTTAGCTGGTATACTGAGTGTTTGGTTTTTGTAGGAGTTAGAAAGACAAGAAAACGTGATGGTTATATGCCATCAAGCTGTGGCAAGATGTCTACTCGCATATTTCCAGGACAAGTCTTCAGGTAACAACTTTTAATAAAGTCTTTTCCCTTTTGTTAATTTTCTTGACATTCTTAATCACAATATTAACACAGAGTGTTTGCACGTATTGAATAACTTTCCATAATACAGAGACTTGAAGTGAAATAGTTGGGGGTTGTTCACAAATGTTAATATTTATCTTTTCTTAATAAAGTATACAGAAAGGTGGTGGTTTAAGGCAAGCATACAAATTTAAATTAATCATTAAAATATCAACAGAAATCAATATTTAAGGTACTAATTTGTAGAGGATGGTGGTACCTGGAAATTAGTACTCTCTATGAATAGGTAAATGTTGACAAAGAATTGTGAATAACCTTTAAAGGCAGTTGAGTAATTATGTAATGTGGTGTTTTGGATTTTTTATCTCCCCACTTCTCACATTTTACTTGACAGCATGATGCATAAAATGTATTTATTTTGTACCACATCCTAACTGCACTCACTTGTTCCACTCCACAATGCACCTTTGAGCATTAACATCATTGTTAAATAGTCTTTATGTTTTGTTTAGATTTTCTAGAATAATATTAATACACAAAATACAAAAGAAATTTTTTAAAATTAGTTAATAGTAATTTTGTAGTTTTATCAGCTTTTAAACAAAATATTCTTTTTCAAAGCTTAGCCTAATTTATGAAGCCTCATCTATCGTTTTTAAAATCTCATCTTTTTTTGTGGCTGCTGACTGACAGGTGTGATAATCATTAGCTATATTTAAATGAAATATATTTATGAAAATATGATGCAGATATTACTGTTAATACACACGTGTGTCCATCATGGATGTAGAGTGTTTTCTCTGTTTTGTTCTGATACAACAAAGTCAACAGTTTGTACAGTTAGTTGGCCAGCACCCTGGACATGGTCAGTATGTTTGTGTGTGTATTGTTTATTTGTGTATGTGAGTATGCAGAGTAAATATGTTGTGAAATTTATTATATATATATGATTTGCTCTCGTTCAAATTCATACTGGCGAAAGTATCTATAAAAAGGGAAAAAAACAACAACAAAAAACAAACCCAACCTGCTAAATACTGCAGATCTTGAAATTAATCCAATCATGACATTAATGTGAGTCCATGTTATTTGCATTAATAATATGATTCATTTATTTCTAACTATAGTGCATATGTGATGGGACCTTCAAACAAAATAAACAATCATTAAAATACCAGTACATGATCATCTTTTATTTAAAAATCTATTAAAAATAACAAGACACAACTTATGGCAGTTACGTAATAAAAGTCTGATTAAAAATATTTACTCAACCACTAGTCCAATAAATTGCCAACAACGTGTGATGATATCCTTGCTGTTGTGTGTTCACTTTTTTCATTAGCAAATTAACTTCGTCATTTCTGACACATTTGAGTGTTTTCAATTAAGTTAGTTGATATTAAAAATAATGCTTGTGGTCCCAAATTTAGGGAATTTTCCCAGATAAAATATAAAATAAACAGTCTTGTTTTATTTAGTGTTTTCAAAATAATTAAGTAGAAGAGATCACCTTGTAATTTGTATATTTCATAATAGGATGTCTATTCTTTTTTAATTTATCAACCCATTTGTGATAAAATATTTGGCTGGAAGTAACGTGTGTTTAGATGTTTGATTGTGAACATGTAGCTCAGAAGTTTAGACACAACTTACAATGGAAGATAACTTGGATTTAGATTATGAACGGACATGAGAGGATGTGTTATGTCACTAATAACAACCCATTTACAGAATGGGACATAAGTGAAAATAATGTCATGAATACCAAATGTATTGTGACTGAGAAAGTTTCAGACAGTTAATTTTTGTGTTTTATCAAACATCTTACGTATTAAGCTGAAATAGACTATTAGACCTGAAAACAAATGATTTTCCAGAATAAAAGAAAGAAATATTTATTTTAATGACATCCCATGTTTGTGAGTGGCTGTTATGTGTCAAACAATGTATTTTCGACATTGGTCTATACAACCCAAAGCTGTCACAAAGGCTACTCTTTTTCAATTCAAGTAAGAGATCATTTATAATATACACTTTTAATCTGATGACTCATTACACCATGCACGCACTACTACTGAACATTATTCCACTCATTACAGAATAAAGACATTTTCATTTGTTGCATGTGTTTTTGGTATAGGCATAACTCACACTGTTTTGTTTGTATATATATAATCACACCTATCTGAAGTACATCAGTTGTTGTTGAATGTTTCACACATTTTAATTTCAGAGGTGGTGAAATCTTTTAACCCATTGTTGCTATGAGTAACAGGTTTCTCACTGTTAATTTAGTTGTAATAATTTAACACAATCTTCATCTGTTACACATCTTTACTACCATTAAAATAACCTATTTCATATAATGTGCCAAATCACTTGGTCTACATTTATGATAAAAACAACGCACAGTTTTAAGTACACAAACTGGAGGTTAATTGTGATCTGTGAAAACACACATTATTTTGGTAGATCAATGTAATTTTGTTTCATTACAGAGTTAATTAAAGAAAAGGTTCATTTAAAAAATAAAACAGATTGCATAATAGTGGAAGGATATTAAATTTATATTATTTTCTATTCACTGTACACTAATGCATAAAGTACCAGTCCGCTTTCCAAATGTGAGTGAGTTAAAATATAATACCAATCTAATGGGTAATCTTCTTTCTCTACCTGACTATCATTTTGTTACTACTTATCACTCACTTTGTCTGTTTTCAATATAAAGCAAACGAAAAAAGCAATAAAATGGAGATCTCAATATAGTTTGGTCACACTGAATAGTCATTTGAAGTAATAAAGCAATACAATGGAGATCTCAGTATGTTTTGGTTACACTGAATAGTCATTTGAAGTAAATTTTGAGTCAACAGTTTTGCATATTGTGCTGTAGTCTTAACAGACTAGTAGAAATTATGATGGATTAGTACATTTTTGTTGCTACTGGTCTGGGAAACTAATAAGATATTTTCCATCTCTGTTCCTCAACAGCCTGATGGCAGAATTAGTTGACTGAAACTAAACCGTTATTGCTGATATCGTGTAGCATTGATAATCAATGATTATATGTTACTTAAAAAGCTCTTTATAATCAGATGTCAGTGTGTTGATGAATTTCATTAGATGTAAACTAATTTTAGCTAAATCATGCTCATATCTCTATTCTTTTCATTTGTTTTAATTTATTCTCCAACTATATGTTATTAATATTAGAGTTTCTTTTTCTCTGCTTTGACTGAAGAGTTAACTAATTCAAACATGGTTTATCTAGAATGGAATAATCCAAATTAACACTCTGGCCAGGATACGTTTGTAAATAATCTTAAAATTGAATCAGTTGTATTGTACAGTGAATATGTTTCTTTTTGACACAACACTAGCTTACTAAAGACCATGCTCACAATATACCTCATGACCTGTCACAATTAAAACAAAAATCTGATTTTTGTTGATTTACAATTGCACTGTTTTTGTAAAATGACATTGCAGTGTACTTCATTGTAAAGAAATTTTTAATAACAGTTTCTCATGTTCATTCTCATCATGTTATTGCATAGCTAAACTAACGTATTTTGTAAATTGTGTACATGCAGCATGTTTCGTCTTTTATTTATTAATATAAATGTTCCTATTTTTAATCTAGTTCATTATTCCACTAAACACATACTAATTGTTGTTACTCCTAATTTTTTGATATCTTTGTCTCTATTAGACAAAGAATCCCCTCCCAAAAACAACAACAAGTAAGAAACAAAAAACCAACAACAACCCAATAACATTGTAAATAACGGAGATCAAACAATAGTTATTTATGTGTTATGTCTTTACAATGAAATAAACTAGTAATCTATATATAATTTTTGTTTATTATAATAATAGATAATTTATTCAATTGTGCTGAAGTTAGTGATCAATACATGTATCATTACTATATATTGTTCTGTAAATATCAAGTAATAATTAAACAACAAAATCAATATATATAATTTTATAATATAGTAGGTGTCCAATGTTATTAACTAACTAAGTCACAGAAATTAATGATAAATAATTATGAACATGGTTTGTTTGTAATATATTCAAAGTGGATATAAAAAAATCTTATCATGGTTCAATGAATAAAAAATAAATACGTTTTATGAATTCTACTTTTTTTGCAATAATTAATGTGTAATAGATTGTGATATATAATTAAAATTTTGTTTTTTATCTAGTGTTAATTGCATTTTCCTTCCTTCTCCACCACATTTTTAGAGGAAATTCCACATGTACCTGTCCCATTTGAGATGGTAGTGAGAATGAATATGACAGGCCGGGGTTGTGAGTGCGAAAACATTCCGTTGATGAGGTGGAGTAAAACTACTGTGTGCTCTTCAGTCACTGTGCTTAGTCTGTAGAATATTTCTGTCATACGCTCACAGGGAACAATCCAGCCACTCCCACCCAGCCTACATGAATATTCATTTCCAAATACTGATGATTATCATTATCATATTATTAGTATATTATAAAATGTCTGTGGGTAACTGAATGAGTAACTTTAATTTTAAGCTCACATGGACTAATCCAGCCACTCATAACATGGCCTGTATATATATATAATTAATATAATTAATAATATTAAGTATTTTACTTTATTTTGTATTTTCATGGCATTTTCAGGGTTAAAGCATCCCTGACTCAATATTTCAGTTTGGCTCCTTCAATGAATCATTATTTGAAATTAGAGGCTAAGTTTGTGAATATCCTTTATAACATGGTTTTTGGATAATAATTTATTATACATGCATATAATTAACAACATTGTAATACCTGTATTTATATGCAGTGGAAGTTTGCTGGATTGGCCCTTGAGGTTCACTCACATCTTTTTATTATTTATAATAGACTCCTGCCAGACTGGAAAAATATAAATCTTTTATTTAAACTTTTTTTGTATTGATTGCAACTGAATAATGTAAAGAAAATCCTATTTCTTAATACATTATTAATTTTTTTACTAAGACCTACACAATGATCTTATGTAATAATAAATTTAATTTGGATTAAATTTATCTCGTAATTCTTAACAAACAGTAGAATTTCATTGGCTTGAACACTGTTGGTGTACTAAAATCTGTTCGACCTATCAGGTATTTCGAAACGTGTTCGGCCACTGTCGGGTGCTTTCGAAGGCAATTATCAATCGGACAACCTCGCATATTTCCATAAACCCAACTTGGGCAAAATCGTTCGAATAACAAGTGTAACGAATTCCCGTCAGATGTCCGATCAGATATACATGTACATTTGTAACAATTATTAAGCATCGCAAAATAAACAAAATAACAAACACATTATAAATCTGTTTCTATAAATATTTTATTTATAAAGACGTGCTTTATTAGGCTACTGTAGAATCACTTCCCACTTTTGATAATGAGTTATGCCAGGCGTGCCAGAAGCAAGTCGTCATCTGGTTTGTCATCTTCAATTTTATTCAAAGTCAGGTCATCGTTACAGCCAGGAACAAACTTGGTGTGACGGAAACAATTAGCTATTGTTTTTTGTGTCACCTTACGCCAAGACTGCTGCATCAAATACATTGCGTCCAGTACTGTAATTAGCATATCTGTGTTTCTGTCTGCTGCTTGAAACATAATTACCGACAGGTGCTAAGTAAACAACACAAGCCAGTATATTATCTAGGTAAAGAATTTATAATAGCTTACTTCGTTACTGACGTGAAAGGGTCGAAGAAAAATTAATAAATAATTATTTCATATTTCTTCAGAAAGACTTAGCCATTCGAGCTAAGCATGTTTGATTTTACTTTTCTGACCAATAAATTGGTTCGAGAGAAAGCTTCTGTTCGACTCCAGGGGTATTCGACCAATCAGCAATAAAATAACAGAGATTAATAGAGAGAAAAATCGGGACTTTATTCTTAGTTCGACAATACCAGTAGGTTCGACCGTTGGGAGTTCAAGCCATCGGAATTCTACTGTATATGTATTCATTTGGAATAAAATTATATTTTACCTGTTCTTGTATGACATTACATAACATATCTGGGAATGGGTAATATCAATCACAATTCAGTCAGTAGAGG